>JAOYRS010000031.1:0-2500 GCA_032432895.1 Dryadula phaetusa
GAGCAGTGGGCGGTTAATGTTACCCCTAACTGCAAGAATTGCGTTAGAGCTAAGATTAGCCGGTCAGAGCAATAATGCTTTTAGTGATGAATGTCCAATACGTAGGCGGTGGGAGTCGTTGGCCCGCTCCACTATAGCATATTGCTAGAATTGACACGGAGAACTCGGTTGTACCGCGTTGCTCCAGGCAAATGTTATGCGGAAGAAGCTTGCCACTCAAGAACTACTCATAGAAGCAGCAAAACGGAAAGTGACAGCCGTTCTTAATTCAGGAGCCATATGTCGGTGCGGCTCGGAGTATGAGGAGTTATCCAGGTGTGAGGATCTTCCAAAACGATGCGCCAGGGGAAGGAACCGTAAAGGCAGGACTAGCTATATTAGATGACAGCATCGACGTAGTCCAGCATCCTAAATGGACCACAAACAACATAGTGGTCTTGGGGCTGGCTACAAGGCGTGGAAAATCACACTGGTCTCCTACTACTTCGAGCCGGACAGACCTATGAGTCCCCTACATCCGCCAGCTCAAAGCTATATCCGGGAAACCTGGGATATGGCAGGATAATTGCAGGCGGAGACACGAACGCCCTGGAAACACATGGTGGGGTATGTGCGACGACAACGCCCGAGGCAGACGAATTGATGGAGGCCTGGACGAGCTTGGCCTTCAGGGCTGAACGTGGGAGACACGCCTACTTTCGATACCATTAGAGGTGGTCAGCGTTTATCATAGTCACGTGACGTAACCATATGCAGCCAAAACGCACTCGGACTGGTCGAGGATGGAAGGTAGTCGAAGGCCTCACGAGTCGGACCCCAATGGGATCTCTTTCGGAATTCGGCTTGTTAAATCTCAAGGTGTAACATTAGAAGAACAACTAGAAAATATAATACAAAAAAAGCAAACTGGAGTCAATTCCATGAGAAACTAAATTCACTAAAACCTAGAACAAATATCACAGCAAGGGATGCAGACAATATTGGAACAACAGAACAATTAGAAGAAATGGTAAATAATACACAAAAATAATAACCGAAGCATGTACTGCATCCATACCAACAAAAAAGTCAGGGCAACATCTGAAGATCCCATGGTGGTCCGAACACCTGGAAAAGTTAATGCGGGAAACGACCACAAAGAGGCGTCGTATAAGGTGCGCCGCGCCGATCAGGAGAACCTGGGTAATCAACGAATACCTTAACAGTAAAGAGAAGTACGAAAATGAAGCCAAGAAAGCACAATATCTAGCTGGAAAGCCTTCTGCGAGAAACAGGACAAGGAAGGAATGTGGGAGGGAATATACAGAGTAATAGGAAGGACGACAAAAAGAGCAGAAGGACGTACCGCTAAAATGGAACGGCGTTCAACTGGACGCGGAAAGGTCGGCAAAACTCCTGGCTGAGGTGTTTTACCGGAAGACTCGAGTGAGACCGACACGCTTCAACAAGCGGACGTAAGACAGAGAGCCAGCAGGGTGAGCGGCGGAGCTTGCGGAATCCCACAGGATCCGCCATTCACCATCCTGGAACTACAGCTCTCGCTCGAGTCATTTAATCCGAAAAAAAGCACCGGGAGCAGACGGGTTCACTGCGACATCTGTAGCCACGCCATCAACAACCAACCTGATTTGTTCCTTGCCATCGCAAACCGGTGCCTCAAACTACACTACTTTCCAAAAATATGGAAGGAGGCAGTAGTGATCGCCCTCCCAAAACAGGCAAAAAAGACTACGCTCATCCAAAATCGTACAGGCTATTGGGTTACTCCCCGTGTTGGGCAAAATACTGGAAAAGATGGTGGTGGCTAGACTTCGGCACCATCTTCTTCCACGTATTAGTGCAAACCAGTACGGGTTTATGCCCCAAAGGAGCTGCGAAGACGCCCTCCTATAACCTCATCCAACACATCCGATCTAAGTTGGATGACAAAAAGATTGTAACTCTGGTGTCATTGGATATAGAGGGTGCCTTCGACAACGCCTGGTGGCCTGCCATAAGGATACGGTTAGTCGAAGAGGAATGCCCTGAGGGTCTGCGCAGACTAATAAACAGCTACCTGGAAGACCGACGAGTCCGAGTAAGGTACGCTGGAAGAGAACATGGATGTAACACCACCAAAGGCTGCGTGCAAGGTTCCATCGGAGGTCCTATCCTTTGGAATTTGCTATTGGACCTCTCTTCTAAGGGATTGGGAGAAAAGAAGGTATTTGTGCAGGCTTTCGCTGATGATGTTGTGTTAGTATTCCACGGTGACAAAGCAGTCGAAATTGAGAGGACAAGCCAATGTCGCTCTCGACTATGCTCAGAAGTGGGGCATCGCGCATAAACTCAAATTCGCCACCAACCAAAGACCAACGCCATGATAGTGACGAACAAGCTAAAGCACGATACACCGCGACTGAGCATGGGCGGGACTGAGATAGCCATTAGTCACGAATTAAAAATATTAGGACTCATAATAGACAATAAACTTACCTTTAACGCACACGTAAATCATATT
>JAOYRS010000031.1:742500-950364 GCA_032432895.1 Dryadula phaetusa
CTATTACTTATGGTGAACGTGGGTTCAAATCCTACCTATGATTTTTTTTTTAATGTATATTAATATACACAATTTATAATATTTGTTCTGCTATATATATATATATATATATATATATATATATATATATATATATATATATGTCTTTTGAGTCTAATAAAATAATAAACTACTCTATTCTCTCTCTCTTTACAAAAATATTATCAAAATATATACACAAATATATTGTATTCTCTTATTTACTATTTTTAAAGTGTTATTCCACACTTAGGATTAGAAAACATTTTTGAAAAAAAAAAACATTTTAGAAAACATTTTTTTATACGTTTTTTCAAAAATGTTTTGTATTCTCTTATTGTTATCAATCTTACTTACTTACTATGCATATAGTTAGTTACTCTGTTGATTATATATATATATATATAAAGTAAGTTACTTTGTACGTCGTGACTTCTTATATAATAGAAAATTACGAAGAGGCCAAACTCAATTGATAATTAAACACCAATTTCATGGTCCAAACAAACAGGTTTAAAAATCAAAAGTATACAAAATCCATGGGAAATTATTTGTTTATAATCGCGAATTGCCATCACTGTTCCGTTTGCGTTACGTCATATCAATTTGCTGAAACTACTTCCTCTTGCATGCAAATTTTATTTAAACACTTTGCAGTGTTAATCTCAGCAAAATTACATTTGTATTGAAGTTTTCCTTAACTATATCCCACGTGTGTTGTTTAGCGGTATTAAGCGCCGTGCTTCGTCTTACTGAATTGTAAAAATGAAAATAATTTAAATCTGCATTTTAAAATAGCTATGAACAAATATGTACTTTTATACAGTTAAATAAGTGGAAGTCAACTCCGCCCAGCTATATTTGATTGAAAAAAAAAGTATATATATATATATATATATATATATATATATATATATATATATATATATATATTAATAACAATGCTTTGATCTAGTAAGACAAAACGCGGCGCTAAGTTGGCCATTCAATCCGAATTTCGGCCGAAAATTAGTAAACGGAGTGTCTCGACACTAGGTTGTCTCTGAAACACTGCTATGCGGGATAAAACATGAAACTGCTTTAGTATACATTAAGCGACTACTCTATTGTAAGATGGTATAAAAAGAGTAAATCTTCCGTTACATCCGGTTTGTTTATATCAAAGTTTCTGGACCGTGTCATATTAACTTCCCTAACCACTGTGTATACGAACATGAGCAAAAAATATATATCATATTTAGTAATGTTCTACGCATATTCTAAATTATAAAAAGTTTTTTTTTTTCATTACAAACTATTTTACTAACTGATTAATTGAGTATTTAGTTTTAGACGAAGCGCTGCGTTCAGTTCGCTACTTAAAACTCAATCGATTTTGGTCAAAAACCAGTCAACGGAGTGTCTTGACACTAGACTATCCCTGACCGCCTGGGAGAAAGGAGATAGGGAACAAAAAACAACACGTCCTTGCATAGAAGTTCAGCCTACTCTTGTTTCAATACAAAAAAATATTGATTTCTCTTTTCTTATGTGATTTTAATATAGGAAATATTACTTACTTGATTAATTTACTTAAAGTTAGATTTGTTTTACGTGAATTTGTCCTTACTCCACGCTTTAAGTAGTTAATAGAAATCTGTATGGGAACTTGTACAATTACACGCTCTCCTTACAAGCTGTGTTAGCAATACATACACACGAACATATTTATAATAGTGGTTTATCCAAGAGGTAGGGGTTCCAATCTCGGAATATCGGTATCTCGGTATTGCGGGATCTCGTGCATCGTTTGGAATCCCGCAAGTGCTGCGGGATTACTGTTGCAGGAATCGCGGGATTTTTTGGAGATTAAACTCTTAGACATGTTATGTTTCCTTAGTAAACATTTATATATATATATATATATATATATATATATATATATATATATATATATATATATATATATATATATATATGTATATATATATATATATATATCGCTCGGCTGTCTGTATTACCAAACTGAATTTCCTAATTACTTACAATAACCTAGATGATACAACATTTTTGATTTAATTTTTGTTTAGTTATTATATATTTTATAGAAGATTTATTGAGAGATAACGAGGTAATCTGATTGATCTCATTCTAAAATGGGGTTTCCCAATAAGAACAATATGTTTTGAAATTGAAATAAAACATGTAATATATGTTCGAATTTCGTGCTCAATGGCTTTCGTCTAATAAATATATAATTAATATATAATTAGAACGCTGCAGGTTCGAACCCGTACCTCTTGGAAACCGTCCAAACGTTATGACCGCTAAGCCATGCGTTTTACTACCAGCTGCGTCGAAATTCTTATACGTTTTGTTCGACATACGGTGGGTTCGAATCCTGCTGCTTTCAAAATTTTATATATTTTTTGTAAATATATTAGTGTAGTTATCGCAGGCAAAGTTTCTGATACCTGATGTCGTATAAAGATATAAATATACACTTAGGTTAGTGTCTATGTAACTTTCGAAATTAGTATAGTGTAGTATGTCAAATACATGATAACGTGTGTAATGTGTATTTTATGTACATTGGCTTTTTATACTTTTTACTACTATATATAAACTAACTAAGACTATATTAAATATACAAATTAAAACACTTCCAATTTTAACCATATCGAAGGATAATCATGTATTTTGTTATTAGCTGAGTTTAGTAGAAACGACTAGTTGTGGGTTTGATTCCCATTTCAAAGAATGATTGTTTTTAAAAAATTATGTTAATTTCCCCGCTCTGGTAAGACAAAGCGCGGTGTTAAGTTCGCCACTAAACACGCAATGTCATGATTTCGAGGGGAATTTAGTCAACGGAGTGTCTTGACACTAGGCTGTCTTCGACTACCCTGCTATGCGGCATAAAGCGTTAAGCTGCTAATCTTTTAAATTAAGCAAATATAAGCGTTTCTGCAGAAAAAATCCATTTATGACCTTAATATTTATGTCTGCAGCAAAAAAACTAAATCATCAACGTATATTTAAATTGGGATCTTTTGTTGTTATTTATTATTAATATCTAAATGTCATATATTTTTCTCGCGTGACTGATATTATGTTAATTTTTCAAAATTTTCCGCAAACTTTTTTATATATACTGTTTTATATAATATTCCATGTTGAATTAATTCTATATAACGATTTTCGTCTTATTATTTAAACGTATGTAGAGCATGGTTAAATAAATTAAATAATTTATATACTATTAAAGTTTACAGAGGGGAAGCTATGCTTTTAAAGAAACGACGAAAAGACGGAAATATTAAAAGGGGATATTTCTCTTACTAGCCAAAATTAGTTTCGCGCATCTAGTGTCAAGACACTCTGTTCACTGCTTCGCTTAAAATTGAGACATTGCGTGTTAAGTTAACTGTATCTTGAACTAAGCACTGTTCTATGTCTTACCAGAGTGGAGAAATTAAAAAAATATAACCATTCTTTCGACTGGGAATCGAATCCACAACCATTATCATTTACAATCAGACTGACTGGATATAGAAAAGGAAGTAGATGATAAAAAGTTGCAAGTAACAATTAGTTAACAATATATATATATTAATTAATTAATTCATAGTAAAGTATTTTCCAGTACAACGTTTTTCCTTATGCAGTACAAGTGGGCATTCTACGAATACCTGGCCAGGTGCCACCCCGCACGCGAATACAATAATGCATTAAATCTTACTTGATCTATTTATTGTGATTAGAAAATGTTCAACAAACGTATGTACGTATATATATATATATATATATATATATATATATATATATATATATATATATATATATATATATATTAGTGTATGTGTATGTACTCCTGTTTATATGTTAGAGGCCGGTCGTGGTGCAGTGGGACAGCGTGTGACAGTAAACGCGACGTTTGTGGCTTGGATTCCCACTCGGTGTAATGATTATATTTAAATTATTTTCACTTCTTTGTTCTGGTGATTAAATGCCGCGTTGAGTTACGCCACCTAACACGCAATGTCTCGAATTCAGTGGAGAGCTAGGTACGGGGTGTCTTGATACAAGGTGCTTTCTGTCTACCAAGCTATGCGGGATAAAAGCGGTGAAGTTAAAAAAATATAATAACATATACATGGAACACTAACAGAATTTAGTTATAATGTCTCAAAGGGAATGCAATTGTAATATTACATTGAGCTAATTTGCAGTCGACTCGTGCGCATCTTTCCCAGCGACTGACTGACAATACTCACAAAAACACACCCGTGGCTTTGTTTTTATAAATAAAATTTTTAAAGTAATATTCCACACTTGGGATTAGAATTTTTTTTTCAAAAAACGTACAAAAATTGAATCCAGTATTTGAACCCGCGCCTCATGGAATCTGCCCAAGCGCTCTGACTGCTATGCCATGCGTTCGTTCAAAATGTATATTCATCTTTTAGTGACGAATCTGTTTAGTTTTCTCTTTACGTTTATCTAGGCCATCGTTGCGCAGTGGGACAGTGTCTGATTGTAAACGATTAGTCGTGGATTCGATTCGCTTGGGACATGATAATTATTAAATTATTTTGATTTTTTTTGCTCTGGTAGGATAAAGTGCGGCGTTGAGTTGCGCCAGTCGGGACGCAATATATAGAATACGTGCGGAATGTTTTTTTTCTAATTGTTTCTTTGTGACGCAAGGTTTTTCTGCCTACCGTACTTTGCTGGATACAACTTGAAGGTAAATAAAAATGAAATAATAAATATATAGAGAAACAAACTTTGTACAATAATAATAATTGTAATTAGTAAAATATAATTTATTTATTAGAAACGGTAACTCAATAATATCCCTGTTATAACGACATTTCGCAATTATCATAAGAAAAGCTTCTTAAGCCTATAACATGGGTGCCAAGTTCTAGGTACTTATATTATCTTCGTGAGGAAAGCCGTTATTTATAACCTGTTGTGGAACACGCAATGTCTCGAATTCGGTGGAAAGCGGAGTACGGAGTGTCTTGACTCCTATCTATCTAGGCTGTCGTTGCGCAGTGGGACAGTGTCTAATCGTAAACGATTAGTCGTGGATTCGATTCGCTTGGGAAATGATAGTGATTGAATAATTTTGATTTTTTTTGCTCTGTTAGAACAAAGTGCGGCGTTGAGTTGCGCCGGTATGCAATATCTATCAATTTCTAATATATCTTGACTCATGTACATCCCGTCTACCCTGCTATGCGGGATAAAGGCGTGGAACTAAAAAAAATATAATTTATTCAATTTAGCTACCGTGCTTTATATAACAAAAGATGGCCAGTTCTACTGCGAATAGTTCAAGGTAATGACGATTATGTTGTTACGATCACGATCTGTATCGATTATTTACGTAATTTGATTCCAACTTAAAATTTAACTAAGCTATTTTAAAACTTAAAATAAGTGAATAAAGTTGAAAGTCTATCGAAATTCGTATAGAAGACTAATCGTTTCCATTTGACACCGATGTTTCGACTACTTCAATCATTGTTTGATAATTGATATATTTTATTATTTTTAAAGTGTTATTCCACACTTACGATTAGAAAACATTTTTAAAAAACGTTGAACGCAACGGGATTCGAACCCGCGCCTCATGAAAACTGTCCAAGTGTTCTAGTATTTTTTAAAAAAATGAATTAATACATTATATTGATTAAATTATAACAGCTTCATGCTTTATCCCACATACCATATAGAGGGCAGGGTAGTGTGAGACAACCCAGTGTCAAGACACTTCATGGACTGCTTTTCGCCCAAAAGCGAGACATTGCGTGCTGAGTGGCGTAACAACGCTGCGCTTTGTCTTACCAGATGGATAAAAAGACAATAAATATTAAATATAACTATTCCTCCGAGTGGGAATTGAACCCACATCTAATCGCGTTTACATTGAGACATTATTGCCATTCAAAGGGAACAAAAGAAGAAAGTGCTAATATTTTATACCATACTATACGACGTCTTCAATATAGCACTCCCTTTAAAATAACTTCATAATCATTCATTTCAAATTCTAAAAAGACTTGGACATTACAGTGCTAGGTTGCGCTAACATCGCAATATATATATATATAATTACATCGCAATATATATATATATATATATATATATATATTGCGATGTTAGCGCAAATTAGGTAGTAGAACTACATTTCTTGGTCTAGACTATAAAAAAATAATATATAATGCAATATTCAAATAAATCTTGTTTTAACAAATCATTAAATACAATTAAGAGATGTCAAGGATAACAGATCACGAAGATTTATTTAATTGTTAATTATAGAAACATAATCAACTAAATTAATAATAAAAAGTAAATTGGCGTTAAGTTACGCCAGTCAACACGCTATAGCGCGAATTTGGTGGAAAGTAGAGTATGGAGTATCTTGCCACTAGGTGCTTTCTCTTTACCGTGCTATGCGGGATAAAAGCGTGAAGCTAAAATATGTTAGATAAATAAAACAAACTAAACGGTAACTGGCGGTTTTTCTCGCAAAGGTCATAGGTTCAAATTCCATACACGGCAAAGTAGCCAATTTACTACCTTAGTAATAAACGAAAAAAAAATTAACTTTTTTCGCTCTGGTCAAAAAAGGCGCCGCGCCGCTAATTGGCACGGCAGAGAATGGAGTGTCTTGACACTATCTAGGTCACTTTGCTAAACAAAGAATATGGCAGCGCTCACTAGGTTTATGGAAAAAAAATCTAGAATACATCACTCTCTTCTCTGTTCTCGGTAGATATTGATCTTTCTATTTAGAAAATTTGAATTTTATGCTCAAAAATTAACTTTTCAGTAATTTTTTTTTCAAATCCTTAATAATATTATACAATTTGTTTGTATGGATGTAACGTTAAACAGTGTTTAAGTAACATGTATATTAAAACAGTGTCTTTAATATTGTTAATAAACTAAAAATAAATAAAAAAAACAAATAACATAATATAATGTCACAGTTCTTATATTTTTGGTGATATTTAGAGTGACACGTTCATGCACACGTGACTAAAAAATTAGATGATTTACGCAAAACGATACGTCTGTATCGTTATATATATATATATATATATATATATATATATATATATATATATACATAATGTATGGGGAATATATAAAGAAATATCAATCAACTAACTGATCTTAATCTTAATATTATATTTTGATAACTCCTTGTACATATATGAGGGAATGAGTAATGTTTATTTCAGAAAGTACATTATACATTTTATTCGAATTTTTATATTTCAAATGTGAGTAAGACATCAAAACCGTAAATTTTTTTTTAGCTTCACGCTTTTATCCCGCATAGCAGGGTAGACATGAAGTACCTAGTGTCAAGGCACTCCGTATGTCGCTTTTCACCGAAGTCGAGACATTACGTGTTGAGTGGTGGAAATGAACGCCGCACTTTGTCTTTACCAGAGCGAGGAAGTGAAAATAATTTAAATATAATCACTCCCCCGAGTGGGGATCGAACCCACAACTGGTCGCGTTTACAGTCAGACGCTGTCACACTGCGTCACGACTGGCCTCAAATAAATTGTGGATTAGATTCCCACTTGAGGGAAAAATTACATTCATTTCACCGTTTTAATAAACAAAGCGCGGCGTTAAATTCAGCGGCGTGCTGCGAACATCATAATTGCCAATCTTAATATATATATGATTACAAAAAAGTAATATAAAGCTGCGAACATTGAAATCGTATGCTAATGTAACCGATCTAGTTCCCATAGAGCGAAATGATAAAATATTGTTCTGAATTCCGCACCGAGTTCAGTTGTTAATGTCAGTTGACTAATCGTAATTAATATGAAAAAAGGCGATCCGCTTATCATTTTTTTACAACGTACAGACGACAGGACAAAATTTTTGAATTTAGTTTATTTTTTTCACTTATGATCCAATTAAATATATATATATATATATATATATATATATATATATATATATATATATAATATATATATATATATATATATATATATATAT
The DNA here is from genome assembly GCA_032432895.1 of Dryadula phaetusa. NCBI lineage: Eukaryota > Metazoa > Arthropoda > Insecta > Lepidoptera > Nymphalidae > Dryadula > Dryadula phaetusa. The sequence goes on from JAOYRS010000031.1 coordinate 750,547, forward strand.
ATATAGCTTTATTCCACCATTTACTATTTTTAAAGTGTTATTCCACACTTAGGATTAGAAACCATTTTTGGAAAAACGTAACTAAGAGCGCGGTTTTTAATCCCGGTGCGTTCAAAAAATATATACAGTTTTTTTTAAATGTAATTTAATTACAATTATGTTTTACAATCAATTTCTCCATACAAATGTCTTTTAATACACAATAAGTGGAACGTAGTGACTTATCACTTCTTCTATTTATTTTAATAAATATTTAATTTCATGTTACTGATGACTGAAATCAAATAAATATACATATTTATATTAGCAGTGCGTCGTTAAGTCCCACCACTTAACACGCAATGTCTCGTATTCGGTGGAAAGTGAAATACAGAGTGTTATGACACTAGGTATTTTTTGTCTACCCTGCTATGTGGGATAAAAGCGTGAAGCTAAAAAAATGCTTCATATTTTTATTTTAGAAAACAGAATAGACAGAGCCGAGTTTTGTAATAGAAATAATAAAAATTTTATTACCATCACCTCAAGTTGAAATTGAACCCGAAACCATTCCAATGAATATATTGACCATAATAACACTTAAATTTAATTTATTTGTAAAAAAAAACAAATATACTTGCACTTTTCTCAGCAAGTGTACAACATAATTTAGTTAAATAGGTCATCAATAAGATATAAAACTAGAACCGAATCTTGTTTTGGTCGAGGACGTCAACTTCTATTGGTTTTTGCTTCTTGTCGAACAATCGAAAGTTGTAACAATAGTTACAAAATCGTCTTTGGAATTTGTACGTGGGTTCAAATATGGGAAGATATTTTTTTTTATATGAAATGATGTTACGGTATAATTCTAGTAGAATATTTCTGAAATACTATATTTTTTTCTTGCAGAGTACAGCTTGTTCTTGGTTAGATGGGAAGTACCTAATGTCAAGGTACTCCGAACTCCACTTGATGACTGGCGGAACTTAACACCGCGCTTTGTCTTACTAGAGAGAGAAAATGTAAATATTTTAAATATTTCATTGAGTGGGAATCAATCACACAAACGATCGCGCTTACAGTTTAATGTTCCACTGCGCCACAATCGGTCTTTACTTAAATGTATTTTAAAACTAAAATGATAAGTATAATTAGGAATGTTTACATATTTAATATCTATACTATATTGGCTAACTTTTAGAGTCAATTTTGTGATGATTCCATCTGTATGCTTTTTTTTTTAAATTTGCCCATGTGTCCGGTTGAAAAGTTGATGAATAAAACACCTGAACACATTGCAATAAAAAAATTGTAACAAGAAACAAATATATATTCATGTATTAATTAATTCGCTCCAAAGTCACATCACGAGCTTAAAAAGAGCTCTATTAAAGCTCTCTCTCCCTCTCTCTCTCTCTCTATATATATATATATATATATATATATATATATATATATACATATATATATATATATATATATATATATATATATATATATATATATATATATGAGCCCAATGAACAAAGAACTCAACCTTCGCCGACTTAACATTGCAGATTATGTATGAATGAATAATCAAATGCAATATAATTTGCATACAAGTTGGTACAAACGTGTTTGAAAAATGCTTTGTAATGTGACTTACCTGCTGTTAATTTTTTTTGAAAAGATAAAACGCAGCGTTGTGTTCCGCCATTAAATGGTCAATGGAGTATTTTGCCACTAAATTATCTTTGACCCACTACCATACATAGCATATGTAAAGAAAATACACGAGGTTTTTTTTGCTTCACGCTTTTATCCGGCTTACCAGGGTAGACAGAAAGTAGCCAAGACAGTCCGTGCTTCGCTTTTTCACCGATTTCGACACATTGCGTATTGACTGTGGAACTAACTCCACACTTCATCTTACCAGCGCGAGGAAGTGAAAATAATTCAAATATAATCACTCTCTTGAGTGGGAATCGAACTCACAACCACACTGCGCCACGACCGGCCTACACAACACTTCACGAGATAAAAACGCAAAAAAACTATAATGACAACATAATAATACATCAATTAACTTCTAATGTATATAAAAATGAGTAATTTAAGAGTTTTATGTCAAATTACAGTTGTTTCCGGTGCCGGCGATTATAAACATCCTTTACGAATAATATACTTTTATAAATTGCATGAGGCTGAGGTGACAGCCTCGGTCTGTGTATTGTGATTATATTTAAATTATTTCCAATTCCTCCATTGTAAAATGATGTGCGGCGTTGAGTTCCGCCATTCAACACGCAATGTCACGAATTCAGTGGAAAGCGAAGTACAAGTGAGTGCAGAGTGAGCGAAGTGGAGTGTCTTGACACTAGGTACTTTCTGTATACCATAAAATGTTAAATTGATTCTAAATTAATTAAATGGAATACATACTGGTTTGTGTAATTTATTATTATACAATATTACTGTAAAGGTGAGACAGCAGGTTAGGTATTAAATAGCACCAAACCAAACCCGAAGGCCTCTACCCACCTGTAAATATTTATAATGACGAAATAACTATGTATTTATTCTGGTAAAGACACAGTGCGGCTTTGAGTTCCACCACTCAACACGTAATGTCTCGAATTTGGTGGAAAGCGAAGTACGGAGTGTCTTGACACTGGGTACTTTCTGTCTACCCTGCTTTGAGGGATAAAAGCGTGAAGCTAAACAAACTAGTGTTTGTCAATAATTTCAAATATTGCAATTCTCTAAAAAGATATTTTTGACGCAGTTCTTGCTTTAGGTGGGTTAGAGAAAATGTCATGTTCAGACTTCACTCTTCTGATTTATTTAAGGAGATATCCATCTTCCAAGATGGCGGAACTCAACGCCGCAATTGATTTCATTAATGGATTCAAGGAGAACGAAAATGTTAATTATAAATAAATCCTCAATTGATCCACAATATAAAACAAATTTATTAGTGAATCACTTTAACAGTTTTTAACCGGCATAGCAGGGTAGACAGAAAGTATCTAGTGTCAAGACACTCCGTACTCCGTTTCCCGCCGAATTTCGAGACATTGTGTGTTGAGTGGCGGAACTCAACGCCGCATACCTTATTGAGAAATTGAGAAATTTGTATAATACTTAGTATTTAATAAAACTGCATTATATCGTTCAAATAAATGTAACAAACGAGAACTATGAAATTTCAAAAACCTCTCTTCCAATTTACTGACTTCTCAAAGAATTTGAATCTGCAACTATCACAAAAATTACTATTAGATTGAAACTACTGTGCACTGGCGTCGTAGTCTAACAAGAAATATTTCTTATATGAGAGCATTATCCGTTTTACAATAATTACCTTATGCGTTCTCGTGTTGATAAGCCACGCGTTTCGCCTCGATGAAGTCATTTGTAATGCCTTTAAACTATTTGAATGTCTAATTATATCTAAAATAAATGTAAAAATAGATTATATCTTTATTATACGCAGCGTTAAGTTCCGCCACTCAATATTTTGACATTGGGCGGAAACTGTAGAAGGGTAGATTTGGGTTCTTCCTGGCATCTCTGTTATAAGCCTAGGACGATATACAGATGGAAAGAAAGACTAACATAACCAGAGTTCTAATTCTCTTATATTATAGATGTCTAGCATTGGATGGCTAAGTTAAAAGCAAACTATTTTAGTCAGATCGGGGTAAAAAAAATGAATGTATGAATGTAATTTTTTTATATCAATTAGCTATGACTGGATTTTAAAATAAGGAAGCAAAAGAAATAAATACTAAAAGCCCTAAAAAAATGTTTAAATTTTTTTTTTCACCATAAAAGTATATTAAATTTACAAAATAATTGTTACACACTTTATATAAAGTGACATTACATATGTCACTTTATATAAAGTGTATGTCATGGCACACGTGTTTAGGGAAACATGTATTTTAAAAAACATTTTTGAAAAAACGTATAAAAATTATAATGTATAAGAATTTTGACGCAGCTGGTAGTAGAACGCATGGCTTAACGGTCAGAGCGCTTGGACGGTAACCGAGAGGCGCGGGTTCGAATCCCGCTGCGTTCAAATTTTTATACGTTTTTTCAAAAATGTTTTCTAATACTAAGTGTGGAACAACACTTTAAAAATAGTAAACATGTATTTTACTTAGACTAGTTATATTCTTAATTATATATTTTAGCCAATGTCAATAATCTTTTTGTTAGAATAATTTTAAAGATAGCTTAGTTAAGTTACGATAAGTTGAAGATGATGTAAAGTTTAAAGATGAACCTAACGTTTTGTCCCTAGCTTTATAGTCAGATGAGAACGGAGGTTAAGCGCCGCGTTATGCTCGTTTTATCATGTTTGCCATCATAAATCTGATTTTTTAAGGTTCACGCTTTTATCCGGAATAGCAGGGTAGACAGGAAGTACCTAGTGTCAAGATACTACTCCGTACTTCGCTTTCCACCGAATCTGAGACATTGCGTGTTGAGTGGTGGAACTCAACGCCGTATTTTATATTTACTAGAGTGGAAATCGAATTCACAACCGACCGCGTTTACAGTCAGACGCTGTCACACTCCGCCACGACCGGCCTCTAATCTGTTTTATAATATTAAAAAGCCTAATACCTTTCTAGTATCTAAAAAGCAAAGTTTTGAAATATACGTACATTTAGAACGCAGGACTTAGAATGTGTGTCATAGAAAGCGAAAACCTAAGGCTTTGAAGACGCATACAAAGGCAAAGGATTTATTAAGGAAATATTGTTGGCAGAATTGACTCACCCAGTTATGTCACTGAGTATTACATATATACACGTCTATATATTAATACGTAAAGCAAAATCTTTGTGGGGTTTTTTACGAAAATAACGCGTATTGAGAATTATGAACGTAGAAATTTGACAAAATCGTAGTTAATATGGAGGAGTGCGGAATACTTATATATTGTAAGGATATATATTTTTTTAGCTCCACGCTTTTTTCCCGCATATAGCAGGGTAGACATAAAGTTGCCTAGTGTTAAGACACTCCGTACTTCGCTTTCCACCGAATTTGAGACATTGCGTGTTGAGTGTTTAAACTCAACGTCGCACTTTATCTTTACCAGAGCGAGGAACTGTATATTATTTAAATATAATCACACCTCGCATGGGGATCGAACTCACAACCGATCGCGTTACAGTCAGACACTGTCCCACTGCCCCACGACCGGCCTCAATAATTTGTTTTCTCAATAATTTTTGAAAATATTTAAAATTCATAAAATAAATGTAACACACACTACCATGTGTTTGACATACGCGTTTATATAAAGTATAGATAACACGTTGCTATGGCAACACGTTCTCAACGCATCAACGGGACAAAGAGTTAAAAGTCTAAAGCTCCATTCTCTACTTAATGCTTCAGTTTGAGCTTATATATAGAACTGCGGATTTTAACGCTGCGTTTGTGACATACTAAAATGGAATTAAAATGAAATATAATTATATCAGACATTTGCCTTCTGTACGTGTTCGCCACATCATGCCGAAGCGTACGTCACATTTCTTTTACATATTCCTAATAATATTGAAATCCTATTTTTATTACTAACATAAATATAAAGTATTTATGCCTTTCATACTACCCGTTATAATAATTCTTATAAAAATGATAAAAAATACTTATATAAATATGGTGTTTTTTTTAAACACAGACAGAAAGTACTTAGTGTCAAGATATTCCGTACCGAATTCGAGACATTACGTATTAAGTAGCGGAACTCAACGCCGCACTTTGTCCTACCAGAGGGAGATACGGTACCCGAATAGGAATCGAACCCACAACTGATAGCATTTACATACAGACACTGTCTCACTGCGCCACGACCGGCCTCTAAAACAATAAGAAAACTGTAAACAATCGTAAATCTGTTTAGATGTCTGACATTTTAGGGAAGCACGTGTATCATTACCGTGGGTCGTCGGCGTTCAAATTGCGCAGGTCGTATGTTGAGGTATTGAGATATAAAATCGGACTTACGACTGTACCGTAATGGTTTTTACAAGCTAATGACGCCTAATAATATACTGATAAAATAAACTATATATATATATATATTATATATATATATATATATATATATATATATATATATATTTAATTTTACTATTAGACTTATACGTTATATAGGGAATTTTGATAGATTTTGTTCAGCTTTGTACGATAGTCCGAGATAATCTAGAGGAACACCTCGTTCTTTGTTTTCGGTCTAATTTTAGATATTGCGTGATAAATAGCTGTAACCCAACGCCGCGTTTTATCGTACTTAAAAAATTAAATAAAAAAATTAATATACAATCATAAATTAAAACAATTGTAATATTATTATTAGACAATAAACAGAAGAGAATATTCAGAAGAATTAAAATAAAAAGAAGAGAATACAGAGAAACAGAAACTTCAAATTCAATAGAAAATATTTTATCGAATGTCAAAATACAGTATATATATAACTTACTTCAAATTATTTTTATTTAAAAAGCTTCAAAAACCAGAGGAGGCTTAAAATCGCAATATTTCATAAAGTAAGAAATACGCATTTTCAATAATATTTTAATAATATTTGAGGCCGGTCGTGGCGTCTGACTGTAAACGCCGATCGGTTGTTGGTTCGATCCCCACTCGGGGAAGTGATTATATTTAAATATTTCACTTCCTCGCTCTGGTAAAGACAAAGAGCGTTGACTTCCACCACTCAACACGCAATGTCTCGAATTCGGTGGAAAACGAAATACGGAGTGGCGATAAAAAACATATATACGTTTCCCATAATATTACGTTAATATACTTTGCACCTTGCAAGTTTGTTACAGAAATGTAAAACTCAAGCCAATCTCGGAACGCCAAGGTCCCATATTATATGAAGTATTATAAAAAACAATGTTAAATAAATTTTGTCATACATTTATGAGAATAAGTGTATACTATTGTTAGAATGATTTAACTAACTTTGAAGAAATAATTAAGAAATTTTTTTTTTGAAGTAAGTTACCAAATTATACTAGCAAATTATTAACCAATGATTTAGTGAGAGAATGCGTGTGTGGTTTTAAGCTTTTATAGTGTGGTAGAGTAGACGTACCTAGTGCGCTGCGTTGCGGAACTGAACGCCGCACATTGGAGACAAAAAAACCAGGGTGAGGATATGATAAAATTAGAGTATAATCATTCCTCCTAGTGGAAATCGATCTCATAACTAATCGTATTTGGCGGAATTCAACGCAGCGTTTTATCTTACCAGAGCTAAGAATCTCAAAAATGTTATTTGATATTTTTAATATATATTTTGTTTTATTATTACAACGGTTATATGGACCATACAACTTATAAACAAACATATAGAAGTCCATTCCATCTCCAATATTAGTAGATATTTAAATATCTTTGAAAAACGCATGCGTAATTTTTAGGCTTTTTATTTCTTACTTCAAAACGTTGTGTAGTAGTTTGTAATAGTGTGAGAATGGTAATTATGGAACATAATTGTTTTTGCCACACTCACGTTAACTGTTACGTTAGTGGCTACCGTTTTAGTCTATCTATCGAGTGGGTTAAGTAAGCGATTTGTGACGAATAGTTTTGCGTGTGATTGTGGGAAACTATGTTTAGAATAAAATGCAGGTATATTGTTTACATTGAGAATAATTATAAGGTTTTAATTTTAAATATATATGTGTGTGTGTGTATATGTTCTCTTAGCTTTACGCTTTTTATTCCGCACTAGCAGGGTAGACAGGAAGTACCAAGTGTCACAAGACACTCCGAACTCCGCCCTCAAACGAATTCGACATATTGCGTGTCGAGTGGTGAAACCTAACGCCGCGCTATGTCTTACCAGAGCGTGGAAATGGCAATTATTAAAATATAATCATTCCCCGAGTAGGAATTCCTACAACAAATGTTTATTTTGTAGTGCACATCCATCAATTTCTCTTTAGACTGACTTCATGTTGCTTACCCAACTAGCTGGTAGAGATAAGGACACAAGTGAAGTATGAACATGGTAAATGTACTAAAATACCATTGTTTTATTCACGTCTCACATAATGTGATAAATTGAGAGAGACACTAGTGTCAAGACACTGTTATCTGGCGGAAGTTAACACTGCATTTTGTTTTCCTAGAGTGGTGAGTTAATTTAAATAAAATTACTTTATTGAGTGGGCATGGAACCTACAACTGTCATGTTCACGTCAACGCTGTCACACTACGCTACGGTCTTAACAATAGAGTACGAAATGTTAAAAGCTTGCTTAATCTGTAAAAATATATTTTCAAATATTTAACAGGATATAGACAGGAAGTACCTAGTGTCAACACACTCCATTCAAGACATACACCGCGTCAAGACAGTCACTGTGTATTGATTGGCGGAACTCAACGGCGCGTTTTGTCTGACTAGAGCGAGGAAAAATGTAATAGTTTAAATATAAACATGTTCCCGACTAGGCATCGACTCACAACCCAACCGCATTTACAGTCAAATTACTGTCCTATTGCCACAACTGTCCTTAAAGGGTTTTTATACCTACTTAGAAATGTTTAAAGTTATTTTAAAGGTCAACTTAAGTTACCTTAAGTATTGAAATGAATGCGGTCACAGCGATCGTCAAGTTACAAGATTAACAGAGTACAAACAAATTGCGTATTACGTGCATACTTTTGACTGTAATTTAATGCACATTAATTGAGGCCGGCCGTGGCGCAGTGTGACAGCGTCTGGCTGTAAACGCGATTGGTTGTGTTCGATCCCCACACGGGGGAGTGATTTTATTTAAATTATTTTCACTTCCTAGCTCTGGTAAAGACAGAGAACACCGTTGAGTTCCACCGTTCAACACGCAATGTATCGAATTCGGTGGATAGCGAAGTACGGAGTGTTTTGACACTAGGTACCTTCTGTCTACTCTGCTAAGCGTGATTAAAGCGTGAAGCTAAAACAAACTGACTTACAACATTACATTGTAAACAAAAGTTTCTTTTTATTTATTTTTTTCAAATGGAATCCAAACCCCATTCACAACGTCCAATAAGACGCGTCAACTGTGCTAGAATGGCGTGATAAATTCTTGCAAAATCTATTTTCCCAAGCTTTACCGCACTATTACTTAGATAAGTTCAGATTTAGAATTGAAATGGCTTGTAATATTTCTATTGTTAAAATGATTATTTTATATATACGTATAGTGGTATATATATATATATATATATACACCAGTATAAATAAAAACCATATATTGTGTAAAATTATATAATGTAGGATGTGTTGAATTATACAATATATTTATAATACTATTATTATATTTTTAGCTTCCCCCAAAAGGGGGATAAAAATCCCGCATAGTAGGGTAAACATTATAATTTAAAAAGAAATCTATCTCCTGGTGGAATCGATCTCACAACCGATCGCGTTTACAGTCAGGACGCTGTCCCACTGCGCGCCATGACCGGTCTTCTATCTATATAGATATATATACATATATATATATATATATATATATATATATATATATATATATATATATATCATATATATTTCACTGTGATTAAGATCATATTTAAATAGCTTCACATCCTCCATTCAAAGAAAAAACGCAGCGTTAAGTTCCGCAAAGCGTATTCATTTCAGTTATCACGTGGAGGTGTTTACAATATAAATGTCTATAACATTTATTGTAACGTTCTCTAATTGTGTTGGATAACTCGATGCTATTGTGAAACCGTTCTATTGGCAATTAGGCCATACCTAGAGCAAGGAATGTGAGCGGCAATGCGAATCAAATTGAAATATTTAAATTGGAAATTATTTAGTTTGCAAGTTTTGGAAATTTTATTATAAACCATTTTCTGAATCCTTGGTTATTATATAATAAAAATATAAGTAAAACGATTTAAAATTGTATATAAGTTTATAAAATATAAATATTTAAAACATATTTTTGATTTATTTAAAAAAAAACAATTACCATTTACATTATATACGTTAATGTAAATAAAATTTTCTTATACAGCTTCACGCTTTATCCCGCATAGCAGGGTAGTCAGAGACAACCTAGTGTCTAGACACTGTTCATTGCTTCCCGCCCGGAATCGAGACGTTGCGTGTTGAGTAGCGAACTCAACGCCGTGCTCTGTCTTATCGGAAAGGAGAAACGATAATAAATTTTATTGTAATCTTTATCTCAATTGGGAATCGCAAAGTATTTATATATATAATAAGGTATAAGTCTACAGAAAAAAATATAAATAATCATTAATTTTTTTAGATATTATCATTATCCACCGACTCTAAGAAATTGTGTGTTGAGTGGTGGAACTCAACACCGCATTTTGTATTACCAGAACGAAGCAATGTAAATAATTTAAAATCACCTTCGAGAACTACCTCGAGTGGAAATTGTACCCACAACCTGTGATACATTGTCCCACTGCACCCCGATCGGCCTCAATTAATTAGGGATAAAGCGTGAAGCTAAAATAAATAAATAAAATAAATAATAATATATATATATATATATAATATATATATATATATATATATAATATATAAGATATCTATATATCTATAACTTTCAAATTATAAAATTATGTTTTATTGGATATAAATATTCGTATCTTATTTCTTATATCAGTGTGTTATTAATAAACGTGATTCATAACTCCAATATGTTTGTCGGTAGCAACTTCAAATAGTAAAGATTACACAGTACCTATTAAAACGTGCCCATTTTATTCCTTGAAATATAATTATATATATTTTTTATATTTAGATATAAAGTACCTAGCAACTCTGTACTATACTTTTAGCCGAATTCAAGACGTTGATTGGCGTGTTGATTGGAGGAACTCAACGCCGCGCTTTATTAATTTGAATATAATTTCCACCCTCGAGTGTAAATCGAACCCACAACTGATCACATTTTCGGAGGGCCCTTCAAGCACAGACTTGGATCTATCAGACACTGCTCTGGCCTCGTTATGTAACACCTTCAACTAACTAGGATAAATTTTATATTACATTGAAGGTTAAATTAACGTTAGTATAATTTCCCCCTTTTTTCTTCTAAGCAAAGAGAATAAAGTGTCAAGTTCATTCCGCAGTTCTTTTCTCCCAAAATCAAGACATCAGGTGTTGAGTAGCGGAACTCAACGCCACACTTTCTCCTACTAGAGCAGGGGAAATGGCTGGAAACTTTAAAAATTCCCTAGAATTCGACTTGATTCCATATTTATCTCATTACACGTCACCAATGTACCAATGTTACATCACAACTTTAATATAAACTAATAGAGGATGATTATTTAATAATTACCATTAAAATTAATTATGTTTTTGCTTGCGTTTAGAAATCTCGCGTGTCATTTGAAATTTCACTGCGCGTGCGTTCGTGCCACCTTTTTACTTGAGGCGATGAATTAACATAGTTAAGCACCAGATATTTACTTGTATGTTTTGTTTTAAAGTGCTAGCACACTTGGGATTAGAAAACATTTTAGAAAAAAGAAAATTGCGGTTCGAATCCGTGCGTTCAAATTTTATACGTTTTTTCTAAAATGTTTATCAATCCCAAGGGTGGAATAACACTTGAAAAAATAAAATAAAATAGCATCTCTTTGTTAAACGAATATTTCTTAATATCTTTAGTAGTAAAATTTGTAAAATATCACAGAGATGCTAACAACGTAAGTTGTAACTAAACGTATAAGAATTTCAGCTGGTAGTAGAAGGAGAGGCCAAGAGGCGCGGGTTCGAATCAACGCTGCGTTCAAATTTTTACGTGTTTTACAAATATTTACTCGTATGTTTTTTCGTATTGATTTTTTTTAAGTTTTCTAATGAAATTGTTAATATTTTTTATAATAATTTCTTGTTGAAATAAAATAAAATGCTTTTACGGGAAATGGAAATTTTTAACTAAATTCTTACTTGACTCTCATATTAAAAGCCTTCATAACGCATTTTGTACAAATGATTTATTTATGTATTTTCGTTTAAAGGTCTATATGTAATATAAAAAAAACGACGTTATGTTACGAAATACTAAAATCAAAACTAGAAAAATCATAAACTCTTTGTTTATGGATGTGCAACTAACAAAAAATAATTAATTTCAAAAAATAATATTAAAGACATTTTATCACGTTATATGGGGGATATACCCGCGTTATACGAGGGACTGAAAAAGCGTTATATGAAAGTACGTTGTAAGAGTGCCATGTTATAAGGGGGATTATTGTATTTCTTAATATCACAGAGGATAAATAATAATTAAGTGGGTTTCGAACTTACAATTATTATTTGGCTATACACTCAGCTACCGTTTCACTCATGGGTGGTCGTGGCGCAGTGGGACAGCGTCTGACTGTGAACGCGACCTGTTGTTAATTCGATCCGCCCTCGGAGGAGTGTTTAAATTTTAATTATTTTCATTTCCTCCTTCAACACAAAGTAGGACAAAGCGCGGCGTAGAATTCCACCACATAACACGCAATGTCTCGAATTGTCTAGTGTCTTGAAACTAAGTACTTCCTGTCTACCCTGCTATGCGGGATGGAAGCGTGAATAAGTAATATATAGAGTAATTGTAATTTTTTTATATCATCAGTCCGTCACTAAGGTTTCCCGACATGTCAAGGTTTCAGCCATAATCTAGCTTGTTTGCATTTCATCTGCCATTGTCTAGTTTTGAGGTGAAGGATTCCTCGTGATTACATCTAATTATTACCATGCAATCTGCAGTTAGAGGCCAGTTGTGGCGACAAAATTATATACCTCAAAGTTATTTTTAGTTGATGGGTCTTTTACAATATTTTGCCCAGTTCTTATTGTTCTAATAACAGGAACAATGAAATTGTTTTTTTTGGAATATATATTGGAAAATTGACTTGGATATCACCAATATAAAATAACGTATTTATTATGAATATGGATATAAATTTGACTGTAAAATATAAAGGTTTCAATTTAAAAACTTGTTAGGGAAGTCAGTTCTTTTATTTTCTTAATTTGATTTTGTTTGCAATTTCATGTTTTTTAAGACTCAAGACACTCCGTTATCGTTTCGCCTGCATTTGAGATTACGGATTAAGTGGTGGAACTCAACGCCTTACTTTCTATTTATTATACAAGAAGACAGCGAAGACAAGAATAATTATTTAATAATGTTAATTTTTAATATAATATTATTATCCCAAGTGAGAACGTACCAATTGTATATAAATTTTTTATTTTATCTGAATTTCAGGGAGTGCACGACGAACTACAACACAAAGTAGTGTAAACACAACCCGGGACTCGCAACTTCTCTCCCTTTTGGCGGCGAGGCGGAGGCAGTTGCTGACTGGGAGACTGACTACTCATATCAATACTATCGCCAATTTAGCTCATAAGTCTCACAAGTAAGATCAATTTTAGATTGATGTTTTTTATTTAAAATTTACAATTTTAGTAAATCACTGTTTCAACGATTATCTATATTATAAGGACAGTTGAGGCCGGTCGTGGCGCAGTGGGACAGCGTCTGACTGTAAACGAGATCCGTTGTGGGTTCGATCCCCACTCTGGGGAGTCACTTCCTCGTTCTGGTAAAAAGACAAGTTTGACGTTGAGTTCCCTACTCAACACGCAATGACTCGATTCGGTGTTAAGCGAAGTACAAAGCAAAAGCGAAGTGTAAAGCTTGAAGCTAAAAACAAAAAAAAAGTACAGTTAAATGCTATGATCAAACTTTATCTAAGTCTTAATATCTAATATATGAGAAACCTAACAACTATAAAACTATAAACACAAAAAATATATATGTAAATACTGTTAATAATACACAATATAACATTTTTTTAAATAATTTTCAGAGGAAACACGACATTCGCTCAACTGGAAATTAGAGATTCGAATAGTTCTGTTGTGAAAAGATTGACATTTGAAAATTCTACCAACGAGGCAATTGCACCAACACTTAAACTTGTTTCACGCGAAGGCAACAAAGAAGTAAGACAAGAAATAAAACCACACGAAATAAGGCACCTATTCATACCAAGAGTTTTATATCAAGAAAATAAAAGCCGAGGTGGATTCTTGAATAACAGAAGAAAAGATTTTGGTAATAGGACTTTTGTAACAGAAACTACTACTGTAGGAAGCTCAATAGTTTACGTTCCGCCAGAAAAGTTAGAAGGACTTGATAAAGAAGTTGAATTAGATCCCGAAGAAGAATTTCAGGTCGATGAATCTAATCATGGAGTTTACTTACTTAATTACTCTGACACAGATAACGTCACACAAGGTCATTTAGAATTGAACAAAATACCTTCAAGTAATGAAATTAAAGATAATATAACATTTTATCCAGATACTACAACAATATCAAATGAAGAGAAAGAAAAAACTACACCATTTACAGAGCCTGAAAAAGAGGAGAAACCGGAAGTAAATTCTATAGCAAATAGCACAGATATTCAGAATATTAAGTTAGAAAAAGCAGAAAATGATAAAGTTAATCAAACTTTGTTTATGTCAGAGGAGATATATAATCACTTTAGACCGCTGGAATCAGAACTACCTGATGAAGATATGGCACCATTTATATTTTTTGGCCAGAAAATTGGAGGGCAAGGAATTACAGATAATTTAACAAACTTGCCATCACTATCAGCGTCCACGAAATCTGTTAACTTTATAGCACCACCTTCGGAAAAACGAAAATTTAATTCAAGATATTCTGCTACAGAAAAGTATAAAAACAGTAGCGCTGGCGAAGAGGAAATTAATGAGGACATGGATGTATCTGTAGTAAAAAATGTTATCGAAAAAAATAAAATAAGAAACACGGTAAAGGGACCTGCTCCGGCGAGACATGTTGGATTAGTTAATGCTTATAGAAAATTTCCAAGTACAACACAGTCGACGCCAAAGCCGCTTTCGATGGCCCAGCGGAATGCGACTGAACTAATTATACAAAACGTTACTCCTAGTGCTTTAGATAAAGACAAAGAAAACCTCAACACAAATGATACAGTCAAAGATACATCAATTACTTCTAACATAACTTTAAAAGATGTAAATAAGACGAGTTCTGTACCTCCACCAAGGAATTTTACAAGAACTTATTTTAATTTACGCCGGCGTCCATCCCGAGTAAGCACAATATATAGTACTGAAAGTGCAATACCTGAATTATTGAACGTAACTACAACGGAAAAAGCGTCAACTTCAGTTTACACAGCGGTAGTGACTTCAGTCTCAATAACGTCATCTGTTAAAGGACAAAATAAAACAGATACCTCGCAAACAGACAACACTACTGTGGCAGACCTATTGGACGAAGTTAAGAATATCACTTTGCCACAAACTGTTTTAGTAAATGAAACAGATAGTACCACAGCTCCACCTACAACTTTAAGACCATTTAGACATCGAATACGAATCAGAACCACTACTACTGAAGGTCCCGCATTGTCCGTTTCAACTTCAAACTCCCCAGCTTTTACACCTTTCTCTGAGTTGCCCCCAACCAGTGATAAATATGTACAAGAAGCTACAACTTCTAGGTCTAGTGAAAAAGTACCTATATTATTTCCGCAAAGTTATAGCGAAAGTACGACAAGCGGAATTACTATAAAACCAAAAAATGCACTACGAAGGCGTCGGCCAACAACTACTTCGACGACAACAACAAGTACTTCTACTACTACTACCACTTCCACTACTACGTCTGCTCCTAGTTTGACTACGTCTAGTGAAACAGAATCAACCAGCCCGACCATCTCATCAACAACATTGCCAACAACAACCGTTGAACCAACTACAGAAAACACAATCAAATCTTTCGTCGTAACGTCACGGACTTCGTCAGAGTCAAGTTCTAAGCCGCTCATATTAAACAGCCCTATAGAAGCAAATAAAACTTCTAATAACACTTTAATAATAGAAAATAGCAATGATTCACAGAACGAAGAGGTCGTGATCGAAGCTGAAAAAACTTATACAGCGTCATACGTTTTGGCTGGTTTAGGTTTTTTGCCAGTTATAGCTGTTGTAGCGTTTGTTCTACGAAATATTTTGAATAAGAAAACTAAAGAAATCGATACCGAATACGAAGGCTATTTCGACGATGGTGGTGATATTAAAAAAGAATCGCCGATTACTCCAGTAGCCCGTCCACCTATACCCACACCTACTAAGCCTGATCAAAAATGGGAATTCCCAAGAAATAAGCTCAGGCTTCAAACATTATTGGGACAAGGAAATTTTGGACAGGTAATATAATATTTGTCAAAAATATAATAACCGTTTTTTTTATTAACAAAAATAACTTTATTTATTCAATATATTTCAGGTATGGAAAGCCGAAGCAGACGACTTAAATGGTCACGACGGACTGACGCGGTTAGTTGCTGTGAAAACGATAAAGGAATCGGCCTCACAGAAAGAGAAGCAGGAGCTCTTACACGAAATATATATAATGCAGAAAATTGGCACACATCCGAATGTTGTTACACTTCTTGCTTGTTGTACTGAACAAGGTTAGTGTTTATATACTAATTGTATATAATTTTTGGATTTTTTTTAATTGTATTTTATTATTGTATATAATATATCATAATAAGACTGTGTATATGTCATGATAATTAATGCTACAAAAAATGACTGTAATTTATCATCATTGGACTCAATTTATATGATTATTAATTTTCTCATATCTATATTTTTTTTCTAAACAAGTGATTGATAGTGATTGTGATTTAAATATTAATTCATCCAAGTGACTTTTTTAAATATCTTCTAGTAATTTTAAAGAAAATTTTGTAATTCGGATATATATATTATATTTAATAATTGTATATATTGTTTCATTCAAATCCAGAACCATATCTGCTTATTATGGAATACGTGATGTGTGGAAAGCTATTAACTTATCTTCGCGAGAGGAGGTCCAGACCGGATCGATTTAGTGGCAGTGGAGCTGTGACATCTCGGGATCTCACAGTGTTTGCATATTGTGTTGCGAGAGGAATGGATTATATTGCATCCAAAGGGGTAAGTATTTTACTATTTTTAAATGTTAGGATTAGAAAACATAAAAAAAACGTAAAAAAATTTGAACGCAGCGGTTTTCAACCCCGCGCCTCTTGGAAACGTCCAAGCGCTCTGACGGCTACGCTACTGCGTCGCTGCGTTGCGTTCACACTGGCTATCAATGTTTTGTTACAAGCTATTTACGTTGTTAGCATCTGAGAGATCAAGAGAGAATGCATTTATTTTAATATTCTACTATTTTAAAGTATTATTCCATTTCCAGTGTTATTCCATTCACATAGGATTAGACAATATTTTTAAGAAATTTATACTTATAATTTATTTATAATTTCAGATCGTTCATCGCGATTTAGCCGCACGAAACGTTCTCGTGGATCATAATAAATTATGCAAAATAGCAGATTTTGGTATGTCGAGATGTGCGGGCGCTGGAGCTCGCGGCGGTCGCGGGGCGGTTACTGTACGCTGGATGGCACCTGAGGCTTTATTATACAATGTGTATAGCCACCATACTGATGTGTGGGCATTTGGGATTTTGTTATGGGAGATCGTTACCTTGGGTGAGTTGATGGGTTTGTTTTATATCTGCAAGATATAAAGTCCAAAATAATATTTAATTTTTTTTTTGGATTGATGTATTACATAAAATTTTATTTTAGATTTTTCATTTATTTCATATCATTCTCATATCCTTTATATTAGGGGAAGGGGTTTATGGGTTAGAGAAGTTGAATAGTTCAAATAATGCCTTTATTTGAAGTATCTAACTATTCCTAATTTATATTATAAATGCTCTTTATGCTTCAATTAATTTTGGATAAATAAAATATTTATGATAAAACAGCAGATCAAAAGTTTTAAGTTGTTTTATCATTATATTAAAATGGTAACTATATAATATATATTATTGATACATTCCAGGTTCAACCCCCTACGCATACGCAGCCTGTCATACGAGAAGTTTCTAACGGCTGTAACGGAAGGATATCGTTTAGAACGACCTCCTCATTGTAAGCCCCAGTTGTACCGAGCCATGCATGCCTGTTGGCATGCAGACCCATCCCAGAGACCTACATTTGCTACCCTTAAGTCACAATTAGCTGAACTACTCGATAATGAACCATCTGAAGGATTATGTGTTGATTTGGATTCATTCTATCAAGAATCGTCTGTATATAGTGATCCGTCAGCGATAATTCACGATGACGATGGTCTGTCAGCTGAATATGATAGGGAGAGGCGGTGTTTTAGAGAGTAAGAGCTTTTCCAATTTATTATTTTAAATCATGATTTACAATTTCAATTGCAATTTGGACTTGTTTTTGGTCTGATTAAAATGTATGTAAAGTAGATACCGTCATAGATTATCAATAATTTTCAATACTTTTTATTGAAGGTCAATTAAATATTCTTTTAGATTACAAACTGGACCACCAAAATTCGAAAACCGCACATTCAATTTACGAGACGAAGAGCTTCGAAATAAATTCAGCATTGGGACACCGCGGATGGGTGGTTTTGGTATCCGGGACGTCCCATTTAATGACAGAAATTTCTCAGATGGTGAATTTAATGAAAGAAACTTCCAAGAGAAGAATTTTCCTGAAAGAAACTTTAGCGATAAAAATTTTAACGAAGCGAACTTTACTGAGCGTAAAGATATCAACGGAAAGCTGTCAACGTCTAGCTTTCATAGGGAGAGAGAAAGGGAAAACCCATTAGTTAGTAGGAACAGCTTTAACGGTTTCCCCAGGATTGGCACCAGGGAAAATCATTTCCAGATGGCTCCAGATGGCCGTAATAAAAGAGTGTCAGAATTTGAATGTGACATTTAAACATTGATTTCATGAACTTATAGACCTTCTTTGTAAGAAGTGCAGGTTTTGTAGAGAAACAATCGGAGTAACCGAACCCATGTTTTTTTCAAAAATTTTAGAAAAAAATAAATTTCATAAGACTAATATGAATTATAAATTGAAAGTAAAAATTTCAGCCACACTTATAGATGACAATTACTTTTAATGTTAATTAAACGTTAATTGATATTTTTGAGTGTGCCTGTGAGTTATATTATTAGCTTATTTCAAATTTACCCTAGAGCTACTACTGTACTTAATTGGTTTTCGTCATCGTTCATGACAAATTATGCTTTAAGTCTAAAATAAATAGGTCTATAATTGTAAATAGATTAATTTATAACAGTATTGTGCAGTGAATGACTCGAGGTGTCTAACATTAAATTGTAAATATTTAGAATAAGTTTTGTTTAAAAACGCACGTAAGGAGTTTTTATATTTTTACGTTTGACACAGTATGAAAAGTTTATATATTATCTGTGAAGGATTTTATTATCTGTGAGTTATTAGTATTTTGTATCTATAACATATATTTTTTGTTGTTACGTGTGATAGTGACTTTACGATATGTTTGTTTTTAAATAATGGTGCTTTTTAGCGTTTTTTTTTTCAATTTAATCTTAATGTAAATATGGTTCCACAAATTTTATTTTATACGTGTTATATTACGACTCTTCTATTTCAAATCTCAGTTCAATATTGCTATCTAGTCTCTAAAATGTATAAATTCTATTGGATTGTTATATGATCTGATTATTGGGTAAGATTGAAAGATTTATTTTAATATGAATAAAGTATTGAAATTAATTTTTTTCTTTTATTTTTTTTATTATATTATATTTTTTTGGTAAAATAGTCATTTCTTTTTAAAAAAACGCAGAAAAGGAATATCGGTTAGATTCAGAAGTTAAAATTATAGGAACCTCATCCCAATATTTTCACAAAGAAAAGGCTTTTTACGCTATAGGAGCTTTTTTACATATAAAAAAAAATAGTCCGAGTTCTCCTATTTCCACTCAAAATTAAGACACTGTGTGTTAAGTGATGGAGATCTACACAAGGCTTAGCCTTAATACAGCGAGAAAATGAGGAGAATTTAATTATAACCACTCCCCTAAACGGGATCTGACCTTACAACCAATCATGTTTACAGTCAAACGTCCCTCTGCAACACGATGGCCTGTAATAAACATAAATTATCGAAAAGGAAAAAACTTAACATACTTTTACTTTATAAGAAATCAAATTATGTTATTAGATATTAGAGATATAGCAAGGAATTTTCTCCATAATAAAAGATCTCGACTTGTCTTAAACCATTTCCAAATAATTTGTAACACGCTTTGTAATATGGGATTAGTAGCATATGTTCAAATTTGTTTAGGTAGAGAAAAGAGCTCGGTTTGAGAGGACCCACTATTGCATATTTTATACGAGCTACTTAAGTGTAGAGGCAGGTCGTGGCGCAGTGTGACAGCGTCTGACTGTAAACGCGATCGGTTGTGGGTTCGATCCCCACTCGGGGTAGTGATTATATTTAAAATTAATTCTCGCTTGATAAGACAAAGTGCGGCGTTGAGTTCCACCACTCACCACGCAATGTCTCGAATTCGATGGAAAGTGTCTTAAGTGTAAGCTTGAGATGCAAGTGTGATGTGATATGATACTTAGGGAGTATTTTCTCTGTTTATATGATTACTATATATTATCGTTAATAACCAAAAAATAACCCTCGATAAAGTTTTTAATGTAATTTTTATTATCCCCAAATAATAAGAGTCACAGCTCAGATATTAGGTGTCATCGTGGCGCAGTACGACAATATCTGAATGTAAAAAACGATGTTTTATGGGTTCGATTCCCACTCTAAGAAGTGGTTTTATTACATTACTATCATTTCCGCCCTCGCTCGAGTACACTAAAGTGGCTGTGGAAGTCCCGCCACTCAAAAACACAACATCTAAATCTGGCGGAAGTGTTAGACCGAGTTTTTGACACGGGTTCTCTCTGCCAGTTTTGCCGAAAAAGCGTGAACTAAAACAAGAAACAAATGATTAGTTCAAAATATTACATACTTAGATTTTACTTAAATAATGTTTCAATATTTAATTTCCTATTTTTATAATCGCTTATAAATATAAATTTTTGTCCAAGTAGTCGAAGATGATTTCATATTAAATAGTGGGTGGTTAACAGATAACCTTTTTAATAGTTCTTTTGCTTAGGGCTCTGTCTGTTGCATTGGTTATTTTTATTACGTGTGCTCGAAAATGGAAATATAATGTTTTTTTTTTATTTCAAGTTCATGCTATTATCCCCATAGCGGGTATTTAAAGACACTCCATACTTCCTTTCCACCGATCGGACTTTGCGTGTTGAGTTCTGGAAACTCAATTTTAAACAAGAAAATTTTTATTATTTATAAAAATTTCAATTGCTACACTCCTATAATTTTTTTACGCTTCATAGTTGTCACGTACAACTATGGTATCAGACAACCTATGGTGTCATATCACACTCCGTTTAACTGTTTTCCTTTCCGCCTAAAATTGAAACATTGTGTATTAGTGGCAATTCAAACAATCTTTATTTGAGACTATCACATTTTATTCAAATATATTTTTCTGGTTATTGTCACAAAAATTTTTTTTAATAAATTCAAATTTAATCTATTCTTGATCACTTAGAACTATAGATATACGCTTACATCCAGATAACGACCTTATTTTGTGTGTCACAGTGACGATCTGTTCAATTGAAGTGTGACAATTATTGGGGTGCTCTAACGTGTTTTCATACTTACGTACGACTGACCCTATTAAACCAATCTTGAATCGCTGGAACGATGCCATGTTCGGCTTGTTGTAATCGTATGGGCTTTCAGATCAACGTACTTCAGCCAGATACATCATACGGCATATATCTCACTATAAACATAAAGTAAGACAAAGAAGAAAACCAAGCCTCACCTGTGGCCAAAGAATAAGACTGCCGGTGATTAAGCCAGATTTTTAAAAATGACGGTCATTATTCTTTTTTTGTAGCCTTAACGATTTTGTCCCGCATAGCAGGATAGGCCCGTTCAGACATCATACTCGCTTTCCACAATTGAGAAATTGTAAGTTGAGTGACGGAACTCAACCCGGCACCTTTCTTACCAGAGCGAGAAACACATAATTTAAATATAATCACATCCCCCATTGGGAAATGAAAGCCACACGTCATCGCGCCTGTTATGCGGGATTAAAAGCGTGACGCTGACAAAAATCTTGGTATGTATGGTTGGCTTTCAATAAATATTCATATAACAAACCTTTACTTTTGTACTTTAAAAGTTCATTTTTGGAGGTTCGGTTCGAACAAGACAACTTTCCTATGAATTGTAGTAGACCTTTCCGCATCTCCTCTTAAGCCATGCATTTCGTCGGCAAATTTATGTTCTGGGATCCATTCATCTAACCCCGCCAGCTCTAGAGCCTAATATAGTCACAATTTGACCCGTTCCGAACACAGCAATGAACAACCAGCACTACTTAGGAGCTTCACGTCAGTAAAACAGATTAATGTAACTGAATGTGACATATGCTTAAACATTAATTTTATATAGTCTTGGGGAACCCGACTTTAATGTACTCTGCACAGAACTATGTAGGATCAGACCTGATTATATCTCTCTCGATAAACCCTGGTATCATAGGAGCTCCTGGCGTCCATAGAGATACCGTAGTCTCTGGAGCTCCTCGAGTCTCTGGAGTTCCTGGGGTCCCTGGAGTCCCCTGTAGCCCCTTGTTCCCTGGAGCCCTTGTGGTCTCCTGGGTTCCCTGAAGTCCTACTTTTCCCCTGAACATCTTCTTGCAACCCCTATATATCCATAAAATAAAACACTTAGAGTATGGGCGGTCAGTTCAATCTGGGGTGAGATGAAATTGCTGAACCCATACGCAAGAATGGAAATACATTGTGAAATTTATATTTTAATTTTTGGTGAGTTTCGACTGTTTATACATGAATTTTTGAAGCACTTTCAAATTTTCACTCCATTGTTTGGTAAATGTCATGGCCGAGGTCACGAGTTTCAAATCCTAAGTTTACTTAAACTCTTTTTCTTTATGTTCTTTGCAATATCTAAAAAGGCATTTATTGTAATGGTACATTCACATACAATTTCTAAGCAGATTAAATTGGCAGCTCGATAATTATAGTAATAGTAATTATAACAAATTTAAAATAGATCATAGCGCAGTGTCCGAAAAATTTATAAATTTCAAATTCACTTTGAGGAATTACAACTATATTCGATAATATTTTTTTTACTTGCCTGAAAAGACAAAGCGTGTTATGTTCCAACTCAACAAGCATATGTCATATTCAGCGAAGAGCGTGCAGAGAATCTCCTAACATCAGGTTCTTTTCTGCCTATCCAGCTTACTTGGTTAAATCTTTACTTGGTGTAAGCATGACGTACACAAAAACAATTTACGTAATTACAGGATTATATATGTTCGGTACAAATCCTAGTCACTTGTTAAAGAAAAAGTTCGCTTCTAATAATTATGTTCACTATACCTATCGATTTCTATACATCTATTACTTTCTTGTAATCCTTATATAATGCGAGATTTGGCTGCACTTTGCCTGAGTGGCTATAGAGTTAATGAAGCCTTTTTTCTTTCGTAAATTTAGTATATATATAAATTATAATATTACTAATATATCTATTATATATATATAATATCATATATATATATATATATTATATATATATATAATCTATATATATATATATATAACATATATATCTATATGATTCTCTATATATATATAATTCTTTGTTTTGCCCCTGTTTTAGCCTACACGACTTTAGACCGCAAAGCTGGTACAGAAAGTACCTAGTACATCGTACTTCGCTTTCCACCGAAGTCGTGACATGGTGTGTTGAATGGTGGAACTCAACGCCGTACTTTGTTTTTACCAGAGCGAGGAAGTGAAAATAACTTAAATATAATCACTCATCCGAGTGGGGATCGAACCCATTGGCGGTTGCCTTTACAGTCAGACGCTGTCACACTGCGCCGTGACCGGCTTCATACATTTATATGTATATATATAATATATATATATATATATATATATATAAATGAGAAGTAAGAAACAATAAGTCCAAGAGGCGCGGGTTCGAATACCGCTGCGTTTAAATTTTTATACGTTTTTTCAAAATTGTTTAAAAAAACAATCTGGTGACGAGACATTGCGTATTGAGTGGTGAATTCAACGCCACTTTATTTTTCTTATTCATAATTATAACAAAATCTCCTCTTTCCCGGTTCCGGTAGAATTTCAGGAAGTTAATATACATGGAAGTTATACTTGAAATTTCAGCTTTTGGCGTCAAATAGTTCCGGTTATGCGTTGTCTGTATGTCCATTACATACATTGTAATGGAAGAAGAGTTTTAAATAACTTGTTTGGTAAAAACAAACGTAGTAGTGTTTAATGAATTACTACTATTCTTTATTTTTGTGTCATTTTTTTATTTTCTGAAATAAGAGAAAAAATCATTTATATTAATTTATGCTTATAAATACTGGCAATTGCAATTTGCTCACGGTTTCGCCTGCAAGAATTATATTGTTATATTTATAAGGGCGATCGGCTCAGTAGGACAGAGTCTGACTGTAAACGTATATTGTGGGTTCGATCCCACTCGGGGGAGGGAGTGATTATTTAATTATTTTTACTTCCTCGTTCTGGTAAAAGACAAAGTGTGACGTTGATTCCACCACTCAACAGCAATGTCTCAAATTTAGTGGAAAGCGAAGTACGAATTGTCTTAACACTAGGTACTTTTTGTCTACCCTGCTATATGCAGGATAAAAGTGTGAAGCTAAAAAAAAAATTAATACATGAAAACGTCATGTTTAATATGTGAGAGCAGTGTTCACACTAACAGTAATACGTTCAATAGATAATGTATGAAAAAATAATTATCACGATACTGTGTCGAAACTGTGACTTTACTGATAGTATGAATCGGCCTTAACGAACTCAAGGCATAATATACATCAGTGATGTTTGCTAAAGTCAATCGAATATAAGTTAATACGCGGCAAATCAAATATGTGGAGTGGAGAACTTTTTATGTTTTATCATCAGTTAAGTTTTAATCGAGTTTTTCATAGCGCTTGATAAAATTATTAATATATATATATATATAATATTATAATTATTATATATATATATATATATATATATATATATATATATATATATATTAATATATATATATATATAAATGATATATACTAAATAGATCACCTATATAAAAATATTATAACAATCAACATTATAATATTATTGTATAATAGAAAACCTTATATCACTATGACTAATAGAGATTTAAAATAACAAGTTATCGATATGACCTATCGAACTTTCGTAACTGACGTAACATAACTGTGAAAGCCTTTCTCCAGTAAATAGCCATTTTGAATCTTATCAAATACAAATAAAGTATATTTTGGATTGTCAAGTTATTACTAATATATGCCTACCGACCCAGTGGTGCAGTCGTGTGCATTCGATAGTTACCGTTATGAGTTCAATTTTCACTCTTGTTAATATAAACTTGTCTTTAAGTTTTATAATCTAATGGGAAATATGGCTCTACCAAATATAATGTAGAGTATATATTGTGTTTAATACTCGACTATCTATATTTATTCCAAAAAAGTAGAAGACGCGTCAAGATAACGAATCTGATAACTTTTTATGACAAAACTACCTCTCTACATATAGTTATTCAGCTAATCATATAAGAACATATTATTCATTCATAAACCACATGGAGAGATGGCACAATACTTTTTTTGTTCACACATATAATGACGTCGCAAATTTTGATGGTGTTCTGACCCTTAAGAGAAAGTCACCAGTTCCGGTATTATCTGACACCTGTGCCAGTGTAGGGGATACACGCTCACTCAGTTGCAAAACGCTTAGCAGCGCGCATCTCCCGCTCGCATACGTGAGTGTCGTGTTGTGATATAATGATACTGTAATCATGGCGTATTTTAAAATAAACTTATTCGTATCTCTGATATTTATAACAAATGCGGATGAAGATTTGAAAGATTTTGAATTTTCCGAACCACACGAATTGTTGATAGCGCAAGAGTCGAGGAACTATGAAACGGTGGTTGCTCCTCCGGTGAGGATATTGAAACCTAATGGTGTAACCAATTCCCATAGACCACAGTACAATTTGGATTCCATTGAAGCTTACCATTTGGAAACTACAAAGCGACCAGTTATTAAGAATTATAAAATTAAGAAGAATAAAGAGGGAATGATAAGGGATGCTGTACTGAAAGCGCTAGAGCGAAAGGACCATGTTGGGAAGTTTGCACAAATTCTACCGATTATTAGGGCTATGTCGGGGAACCAGAGGGTGGCGCTGGCTTCGTTAGTGGCCAGTCAGGTTACTACGCCGCCTGGGAGACAACCGCTAAGTTTTTCTCAGGTAGAGTTTTAAATATATATTTCTATTCTAATATATTTGTTTACCTTATTACTTAATTTGGATGTTTTTTGTTTTAATATATATTTAAGATATAAACATTTTATTTTATTACTATTAATATTTTTAAATATCTGTATTGAAATATAAAACTGGTAGAGATTGAAGCGGCATTTACTTTGATAACACTATCTGTATAAAAATAACAACTAATAAAAACGTAGTTAAAATAAAAGTATATATAAAGTATATATAATATATAAGTTAACTTTAAATTACCTAACAGTTTATTTAATGAACGCATACTAATAATTTCTTTATAAAAAAATCTTTAAAAAAATTTAAATTAGTATTATTTCGCTAAAATTATTATTTAGACTGACACAATATTATAAAATTATAAAATAAATATAGAGTTGCTTTCTTATCTCACTTGAAAGCCGAAACTTATGTAACGTATGCAAATGTGACTCTACTGTCCAGAATTTCTCGATACAGAATTGTGCAAGAACGAATAAAATGAACGATGCTTTAAACTTTTATCTGTATAATATTTTGAGGATATATGTGTGCTTTATTATCTGTGTATAAAATGTACTAAAATGATACTAAAAATTATTTTCTACAAATTTCGGCGACTTAATGAATATTTATATTTAACTTAATTAATATGATTATATAATAATATTCTTACAATTAAAATTACGGTAAAACTACTGTACTATAGACTTTTGGAATATTATTTTATATATGACAACTTTAACGTTAGGAAAAGAACCTCTACAAGCCGTTATTATATCAGTTGTCTCTATTCTACACTATTTAATCTACATCTGCCAAAAAAACTTTACGCTTTATACCGCATAATAGAGTAGTTAGAGACAACCTAGTGTCAAAACACTTTGTTGTCTGCTTTCCACGCAAAAACAAGGCAATACACGGTGAATGGCAAACTTAACACCGAGCCTTTTCCTACCAGAGAAGAGAATTAAAAATATAAGTTTTCTCTGAGTAAAAAGCGAACCAACACCCAATCACGCATACAGCCAGACGTTATCCCACTGCGCCATGACAAAAAAGGGAGACAATTAAAATAAAAGAAAGCTAACATAAAAGAAAACATCAATTACATAAAATAGAAATGCACAAATTAGCTCTACATTGAACAGATTATGTCTCTATAATATCCCTAAAAACACCAAAAACTGTGCTTCAGCTTTACAATATTATAACTCTAGGAAATCAGTTCTCACGCATGTTAGTGTTTTTATCACTAACGTTAAGTTGTTAGTGTCGCAATTTCTATGTGAAAAGTCAGTTTCCCTCTTAATTGTTACAAGAAATATTTCTTGTATTACTCTTGTATTCGTATAATTCCCCGTAATGATATGAAATTCTATGGCGCCATGTGATAGTAGATAGTAATTACAGGTATTTTTGTAAGCAACTTTTAAAATTCAAGGAACTCTGCTTTTAATTTTAAATTCTCAAACAAATAAAGAGTAACGTTGGTGACCATGAAACTGTTTTTTTAACCATAATGAAACAGTTTCATGTCCTATCCCGCATACCAAAGTAATCAGAGACAACCTAGTGTCAAGACGAGTGCTACGATTTGACTTACCAGTGCGAAGAAATTAAAATAAATTTTAATTATAATCATACCTCTGAGTGGAAATCGAAACAAGAACCAAAAGGATTTTATAGTGGGATAACATCCTAGGGCACCAGAATGACCCCTACTAATAAGATCTTTGATTTTCGCGATTTGATATATTTTAATTAAAATATTTTAATTAATATATTTTGGTATTCGAAAATACATTTTAGAACACCTTTACGCTTCGAACGCTTTACAGTAGTCCATGGTCACAGGTAGACAGAGGTGGCATTCGTCTGTCAGTTGATGCAAAAATTTATATATCAAACTACCGCCATCTGTTCAAATTGCCTCGCGTACTGCCCTGGATTCTTGCAGAATTAGCTGACTGTATCTTTGTCTCTGGTGTGGTGGATTTGTGACTTTAAATTTTTCATAAGTAGGTTTAAGTTTCAAACATCTTCTCTATTTAAATTATGATGTTTTTGAATTTCAATAGCCTCGCGAATCATCCTAGGAATATATCTACTTTCCCTAGCGAGGATATGAGGTTTATCAAACTTGATGTAGTGGTGGACATTTCATTGTATGTTCACACACAGTGATTGCAATACATGACCATTCGTGATAGTGAATATGTGTTCCGTCAGGTATCTAAAAATATATTTTTGAATACCAAATATATGCGATTGATCCGTTAAATAATTCATTTAAAACTCTACTAGTTTGGTATTATTTTTCATTTGTTCTAAAGGAAAAAATAATATTATAAGAAAAATTAGAAAAGATAAACATATGGCACCTGTTAGAATGCTAAAGCACATCTATACTATAATATAATATAAAAGCAAAATAATATTTTAAACAGACAATTCTAAAATTGTGTAATAATTTGACGATTTGATCTCTGCTTGTCAATTAAGGCTATTAGAAACGTTATTTCCATCATTGTAGTGCTGAAATACAGTAAAAAATTAACTCGATTTCTTAAATGTAATTGAAATAAATCTCAAATTTTATTAACAACTGATGACAAAAACACCGAAAACAAATAAACCTTTTAGTATTTTTGTTCGTCAGTTACAAAATTGTAGAGAATAATTAAGTAAATTTGACTTTCAATGGTTCCAATGATTTCAATTTCAATTTAATAAAAAGGTCGAGACCGAGCTAAATTGAATAAATAATTAAAATATTATATGTAGATTTTTTGGGCACTATGAATTGCACCATATATATATATATATATATATATATATATATATATATTATATATATATATTATATTAATATATATATATATATATATTATATATATATATATATAATATATAATATATATATATATATATATCTATATAATGTCAACACACTCCTTACTTCACTTTCCACCGAATTCAAGACATTGCGTGTTGCGTGGTGGAACTCAACGCCGCTCTTTTGTCTTTACCAGAGCGAGGAAGTGAAAATAATTTAAATATAATCTTAAACTTCTCCGAATGGGGATCGAACCAACAACGAATATTATGTCGAACATGATTTCTATGCCCCAAACTTCTTAACGTCAATGACAGGAAAACTTTGATCCTTTAAAATATCAATTTAATACGCAATGTATCGAATTCGGTTGAAAGCGAATTACGGAGTGTCATGTGAAAAAATCCACACTTTGTTATCGAATATTCTAAAAAAAGACAACTAAAGTATTTTCTGTTCTAAGTTGATTGTACAACTAAATAATTTGATTATATTTAAATTATTTTAATTTCTCCGTTTCTAAGACATAGCTCGGCATTGAGTTCCGCCTCGTAACACGCAGTAAAAGTCATAGACAATCAAATGTCAACACACTCCATTATCTCTTTCTCTCTAAGATCTTGTACTTATGTGGCGAACTAAACGCCAAAATTTACCAACCGAAATGGGGAAATTAAAATAAATCTTAAATTAAAATATACATTTCCCGAATCGAGCCCACAACTAACGCGTAAACATTCAGATGCAATCCCACTGTGCCACATAGGTCTCATAACCATTAAAGAAAATCCATATAATCTATACTTCCTACTCTATCTAAAGCAATCTCAATAGTTTCAACATGCATTGTTCGTTTGTTCGTGCAATAGACGGGTGTAAACCATCTAAGTTCCATTCGAGTTCCGATACGGAACGGGGGTCGTTTTTTTTCTCTTCATTTACGTTATTATCGTGTTCAAGTAGACCGTATACGGGTAGTTGATTGGTAATTATTATTATTTTATATAGGTTAAATAATAATTATTAAAAATTGTTATTATTTATTCGTCATCTTTTTATAGACTTTTTACTCTACCTAGAGTCACTAAACTCTTTTATTTATTGAAGTATTGAGAATATTTTGCAATTTGACGTCTAATGTTAGTATATTTTGAAATCATTTACATATATAGCACTGTAGAGGTCGGTAGTGGCGCAGTGGTACAGCGTCTGACAGTAAAACGGGACCGGTTGTGGGTTCGATCCCCACTCGAGGAAGTGCTTATATTTAAAATATTTTCACTTCCTCGCTCTGGTAATAAAATAAACAGGCGTTGAGTTCCACCACTCAACACGCAATGTCTCGAATTCAGTGGAAAGCGAAGTACGGAGTGTCTTGACACAAAGTACTTTCTGTCTAGTCTGCTATACGGGATAAAAAGCGTGAAGCTAAAAAAAAATAGCATTGTCATATCCAATTTTGGGCATTTTTTTAACTTCCCGCTTTTATACCGCATAGCGGGGTAGACTGGAAGTGCCTGATTTCAAGAGACTATACTCCTATTTCCCCCAAATTTGAGAGACTGCGTGTTTTCGTAGCGGAACTCAACACCGCACTTTAATTTTGGATATTTTTATAGGAGAATTATCGGGAGAGTTAGAAATTTTGTTTATATATTTTATAATGTGCTTAGAAATACGTTATATAATATATACTGCAAACACTACTTTATGTTTGACGTACACTTTTTTATATAAGTGATGTAAATATTGTTAAGGTCACGGGAATTCTAAGTGAGAACAAATCGGTCATAGACCCGTAATATATTCTGTTAACGTAGTTGTTTATATAAATTTACCGAAATAGTAATGTCACCGTGGCGCAGTGGGACAGTGTCTGACTGTAAACGCTGTTGGTTATGGATTCAATTCACTCTGAGAGATGATTATAATTAAATTTTGCATTCTCTCCTCTGGTAAGACAGACGTGGAGTTGAGTTCGCCACTTAACACGCAATTCCGGACAGGAAGTTGTCGATGGAGTGTCTTGACACTACGTTATCTTTGGTTATTCTGCTATGCGGGATAAAGCGTAAAGAATACAAGAAGGCGTACTAAAATAATTTTGACTCCTTTATGCTTAATATTGGATATTATAGAAAGTTTTGGTAATTTTAAACTAGAGTTTAGAAGTGTGAATATGATAATTTTTTAAATAACTTTAAAGTGTGAATTTAATATTTTTAATAGAGCCATTATATTCTTGTAATGTAATAACAACACAATATGGATATAAAAATTCCTAAAGAGAAGACTACGCTTCAGTCACACTTGAGTAAGCGCGAAGTATCTTTATAAATATTAACCATCCTTCCGATACAGCGAAGTTATTATTAGAAGTCGGCCAGATTATAGTAGATTTAAATAGCTATCATAAATCTGTATACATTTTTGTTCTTTTTTTTTGCGTGTTGAGTGGTGGAACTCAACGTCGCTCTTTGTCTTTACAAGAGCGATGAAGTGAAAATAATTTAAATATAATCACTCCCCCGAGTGGCGATCGAACCCACTACCGATCGCGTTTACAGTCAGACGCTGTCCCACTGCGCCACGACCAACCTCAAAAAAAATAATTGAATTTTGACATTTAGAATTTTTAATTTAGTGATAGAAAATAATATTAAGCCTTTATAGTAAACATTTTTTAAACAAATATAATATCTTTATTATTTATACATATTTATTGGGTTTCTAGCTCTTTCCAATCTTTCTCTGGCTCTTTGTCTTCCTGTTTTCCTCTTTATTTGTAATCTTGGTCTCCATTCTCTTATATCTCTTGTCCACTTTACAGTAAACATATCACTGTACTAATAGTAACAGAGTGGTGTTAGTGTTTCTTGCTATAAATACTCATTCGTAATTATTACAGAATTTATAACAGATTTTATAATTTGAAGGAAAAACAGACTCAAATGGCTCTACATTATCTTGAATCATCTCAAAAAACACAAAGTATTGTATTATGTTTTTTTTAATACTTTAATATATTTTATGCCTTATTTGGAATTTAATATTAGCATTTTTCATTCTTTCTCTATATATACTACAATTGTGCTAAATTTAATACTCTAAAATGGCGTATAAATTACTGTTTACGATTATTTACAATTAAGTATTTAATCGATAACTTCCTTTTCCCAATCGTTAGTTTTGACAATAGCGTGACTCTACATCCGGTTAATTCCGACATAAATCATTATCATGTGCATGTTTTTTTTAATTATTTCGTGTAATTGATAACTGTTTGAGTAAATTAATGAAATCAATAGTGCATTATATGCATATTACTAATTAATATACATACGTTTATTATGAGAAGTTTAAATAATGTTACCCTCAGCTACTTCATAAGATATTTTTATAGCTCATTATTTACTTTATCAGGGTTATTGCTGCTTTTTTACTCCTTTATTCAGCTTCACGCTTTATCCCACGTCGTAGGGTAGGCAGAAATAACATAGTGTCAAGACACTTCGATATCTGCTTTCCGCCCAAAATCGAGACATTGAGAGTGGTGAAACTAAGGCCGCTCTTTGTATCATAGTAGAAAAGAAATTTTATATTATCATCTTCTGAATGGGAATCGGATCGGATAAATATATATTTAAAAAAATATTAATGTCCAATAATAAATTAAAAAAAGCTATCAGAAACACATTGAAAATATCCTTACTTAAATACGCATAGATAATATAAAATAAAATAATATGACCAATCTATGAATCTAAGTGAAAATCACATAATAATTTATTATAACAATCTGAATGCCTCATAACAGAGATGGGAATTAACTTTAACCTTTGACTATGAGTATTGTAGAGTTTTATTTTATAACAATGTACACTTGAACTGTTAAACTAATAACCTAAAAACAACCAGTTTTGAATTTTATCACTTATTTCTATACATTTAAAAGCTAAACTCGTTTGAAAAAAATAGCATGGTCGCGTTAAAGAGTGACGAAAGTCGTCCCACAATTTTGTTCAGTTTTTCTCATGACCGTCAAATGTCATGTGTTTTAATGGAATTGTTTTTAGTTTTAATTGCTGATAGTAACAGTAGGTATCTTATGAGCTTTGTCTAAAAAAACAAAGGAAACTGAAGCATTTTGAGTATAAATGGGAAACGAATTTACTACTAGTTACTTGTAATATAAGATTTTTTTCAAATTTCAATAATATACAGTCATCTGTTATATCATGAATTCAAAATATTATAGAAATATAGCTTATATAATTTTTCCAAATTAAAATTTTTATATGACCAGTAAGGGCAGAAAACAGATTCCACTCTCTTGACTTACAGTTTCAAAACACTGTATATCAAGTATTGGAACCTAACGCCGCGCGAGTGTCATGTCAGGGAAATGAAAGTAATTTAAGTATAATCATTTGCCACGCGGAAACACTGCAACACTACGGTATTCTAATGATATTTTTCAACATTTAAATAACATGTTAGAGCCCATTGTAAAGCTGTGAGAGAGTGTCTAAGAACTCTGTTTACCCTTCTATGAAAATTTTCTTAACATTTCTTCTAATTCCAGGTGAGATCCATGTTCAATAACGAAACAGCAGAGCTCATGCTACCAATTCTATTAGACACGGCAAATTTAATACGCCGCTCTATGAGACCCGGTAAAGAGCCAAGGGAAGTAAGGCTACCACAAACAATGATGCAAAGGAGATCTTTCATATCACATGACACTTCAGATGAAGACTTTACAGAACAAGAAAGTACTACAGCACAATCCATTGTACAAAAATATCGTGATTTAAGAAATCGCTCTCAAAGAATACCGTACACTAAAATTAATTCTACTAAAACAAACGATAAACTAATTCAAAATAACACTATTACACGAGATAGCGATATAAGTAATGATAATAATGTAAGTATTTATTGAATTTCAAGAATTTAGATGATTTATGTATAAATATATAATACATTTGAACATAGTAAGATTTGAACCCACGCCCATTAGCAACCGTCTAAGGCCTTTAGCTACTAAACCATACGTTCTATACGCTACACTGAACGTCTAATACAATTTATTTTTGTTGATAGCAACTTTATTGGAATAATTTCACTAATTTCCGCTATCCAAAGATTATTACTATGAGGATGAATGCTATTTTAAGAATGCAAGAGAAAATGCTTTTTTATTATAATATTTTACTATTTTTAAAGTGTTATTCCACTCCATTGTCAAAACAATGGTTATACAGTGTTTCCCAATAGGGATGATAGGATTTTGATAGCTCACAGCCGCCATCTTGGTTGTTTAACATTTGACATTTGTGTTGTTTTGTATTTAGTAATGCTTACCATTTATTCATAAACAAGTTCACGTTACCTCAACGTTTTGAAATTGACGAAATTTTCTATCAAAATTCGAGAAAACTCAAAGAGCATTTCGTGCTAAATATGGTCGTCATGGTGCACCGTCTGAGCTCGCTTTACGTCGCATAATCCAAAAACTGGAAAGAAAATATTCATTGCACGATAGTAGACCACCAACACGACAGCGGACAGGCCGTAGTGAAGAAAATATTGCCGCCGTATCAGCCAGTGTCGCAGAAAATCAAAATGTTTCCGTTCCACGACGTGCACAAGAATTGGGCTTACCCAGAATAACAACCTGGCGAATTTTACGTATGGATCTTGGCCTACATTCATACAAGATTGTGTTAGCACAAGAACTCAACCAGCAGACCATCGATTACGTCGTGATTTGCTGATTGGGCGCATGAAATGATGGAAACGGACACCGAATTTCAAAGGAAAATCATCTTTTCAGATGAGGCTCACTTTTGGCTCAATGGTTATGCGAACAGAATTGTCGTTACTGGAGTGAGTCAAATCCAAGAGTGGTTCATGAAACACCATTACGTCCTGAACAAATGACTGTTTGGTGCGGATTATGGTACGGTGGAATCATTGGCCCGTACTTTTTCAAAAACGACGAAGGCCGTACTGTTACTGTCAATGGCGACCGTTATCGTGACATGTTGAACGATTTTTTTTCCTGAAGTGTATGAAATCGATGCGAACGACATTTATTTTCAACAAGATGGTGCAACATGCCACAAGTTTGGTGGGTCGGTTATTTCTCGCAACGGTCCTCACAATTGGCCACCAAGATCATGCGATTTAACACCCTTGGACTATTTTTTGGGGGGTATGTTAAAAGTCAAGTGTATGCCAATAAACCAGCTAGATTCAAGATTTTGAACGCAACATTCGAGCGACTATAGCGGCCATACCAGCCGAAATGCTGCACCGAGTCATCGAAAATTGGAACGATCGTATTCACCAGTGCAAAAAAAGTCGTGGCGGTCATTTGAACGATATTTGATTTCCTATCAAATAAAGCAATTGAGCACGAAATTCGAACATATATTACATGTTTATTTCAATTCAAAACAAATCGTTCTTATTGGGAAACCCCATATATATATAAATATATATATATATATATATATATATATCTATATATATATAAATATAACTTAATAATATTTAGGTAGCAGATATTTGTAGAAATCTCTTTACAGAGATGCTAACATTGTAAGTAAATTATGATAAAACGTACAAGAGTGTCGCAGGTGGTATTAGAACACATGGTTTAGTGATCAGAGCGCCTGGATGGTTTCCAAGAGGTGTGGGTTTGAATCCCTTCGCTTTAATATTCATACGTTTTTTAAAGGTATTTTCTAATCCTAAGCGTGGAATGACAATTTAAAATAGTAAATGATATTTTTTATTGAAAATAATTTTATTTAAATGTAAAACCTTACCGACACAGAAACTGACAACAAATATTAAGAACTACATGTTGAGAATGATCATACATCAGACATATGTGAATACACTCAATTTAATTTTTTTACATGACAATATACTAACTGTTCGGTGTTTAAGTTAAATACCGATTTATTCTAAACTATTGTCAAAAGTGTATTTATAAGGACAAAACATTTATACCCTGTACTAATTAGCTTGATCTTTTTGACAGATGTAATTTTTTCTTATCGACATAAATTTGGATTGACGATCATATTGTTTTCTTAATATAATGATTTTAAAAGTTGTAAAAATATGTATGAGGACGGTAAACGCAATCGGTTGTGGGTTCGATCCCACTCGGGGGAGTGATTATATTAATTATTCACTTCCTCGCTCTGGTAAAGACAAAGAGCGGCGTTGAGTTCCACCACCCAACACGTAATGTCTCGAATTCGGTGGAAAGCGAAGTACGGAGTGTCTTGACACTAGGTACTTTCTGCCTACCCTGCTATGCGGGATAAAAGCGTGAAGCTAAAAAAAAATAAAAAAAAATAATATTTCGTGTGTCTGTCAGAAAGTTCAAGCTAACTTGCACAGGTTATAATAATGTTTTTATTTGAAACCATAATGGAACAAGTTAGATTCCTACTCGGTGAAATTAAATTAAATATAATTTTTTTTCGTTTCCCCCACTTTGATCAGACAAAACCCGGCGTTTTGTTTCGCAAATAAACAAATAAAGTTACGTATTTGGACCGGAAGCTAGGAAAGGTACGCCTTGCTTGACACTAGGTAAAAAAAACAACAAATT
This sequence comes from Dryadula phaetusa, assembly GCA_032432895.1. Lineage (NCBI taxonomy): Eukaryota > Metazoa > Arthropoda > Insecta > Lepidoptera > Nymphalidae > Dryadula > Dryadula phaetusa. The sequence goes on from JAOYRS010000031.1 coordinate 787,471, forward strand.
ATTCCATTAAAAACTTTCCATATTGTATGCAAAGTTGTGACATAAGAACAAAACTTTTACAATTGCGAAATATGAATTCCAAAAGGCCGCGACTTATGAGATATTTACTTGACTTAGAATGATTTTGTTGACAGCTCGAATAGATTTAGCATTTTATTTAATGCTATCTTACTTATATTAGCATATATTTTAGATTGTATATTTTCATTTTACTTAGAGGGGGTCTTTACTTTTCACGCAGTTACTGTGTGCGTGTTGTGTTGCGCAACTTAACGCCGCTTTGTGTCACCAGAGCGGGGAAATGAAAATAATTTTAACTACTAACTTAATTTAGGGGAACGTTTTAAAGTATGTTTAAAATAATTTTTTTGAAAATGCGATAGGTTTTGACATTGAATTCAAAATGTCACTTTCAAGCATTTAAATTATAAAACATAAATGGTCCATTACATTCTCCATTTTTACTTTATTACGTAGTTAAACCACGTTTTAGAACTGGCTGATTAAAAAGACTAAAAATATTATTACTTAATATTTCCATTTGACGTCCGTCACACCCTACGTCTCTAATTCAGACAAGAATCAGAGAACGGAATTTTTCGACACTAGGTTTTCTTTGCCTGCCTTGAAATACGGGAAAAAGCGTAAACCTGCTTTGCTTTATTATCTTAATAATTTTATAATTTGAATTATTCGCAGAGAAATCTAACAAGATCATCATTTCCCACAACTGAAGCAGCTAAATTGAAACATGATAATATACGTGCTCTGGACAATACTACATTGGATTTGACTGTTGACGCCACCAATATGACGTTAACTCAAGACATGCCTGTGGCAGAAAAACTTCGCTCTATCAATAGATACGCGGATAGAAAAGGTAATTGATTCATATGTTAATATTGGGTAGCGGAACACAACGCCGCGCTGTGTCATACTAAAGCGATAGTACCCCTAGTATGACAACGCACGGCGCTGAGTAAGCGGAGAAAATGTTACGCCTGACACCTGGGAATTATACAGGAAGTTATAGTCGAATTTGTTAAATAAGTTTCTATAGTCAATTATTCTCAAAAATAAATAAAATGCCTCAAAATCAGGCTTATATTATGCTACCTATTTTTTTTTAGAGCGTAACATATTAATATTGAAAAACCTGAAATTAGAAAAAAACATGATTCAAATATTTTTGTCTAATAGGGTTTATGCAGTTCGGTAAAATATTTTTTTAGCTTCACGCTTTTAATTCCGCACAGCAGAGTAGACATAAAAGTACCTACTAACAAGACGAATTCTAGACATTGCGTGTTGAGAAGTGGAACTCAACACCGCACTTTGTCCTACCAGAGCGAGAAAATGACAATCATTTTAAATATAATCACTCCCCCGAGTGGGGATCGAACCCACAACCGGCCGTGTTTACAGTCAGGCGCTGTCTCACTGCGCCACGACCCGCATCAAATAATAATATTTTTGAGTTATTTTTTTAAGACATCGATGTTTATTTATATTCATTAAATTCAATTACTGTTTGTATATATATATATATAATTACTGTTTGTATATAACTGTAGTTATAGGTATGGATGTATTAAAAATTTGTATTATACAGACTCCTGAGTTTGAGTTAAGAAAATATTTTTTTAGTATAGTATATAATAAATAGAAAATATCAAGTGGTCTGTTATTAAATTTCTTATCTGTTATACATAGAGGATAAATAGGAAACAAAAATAGATTTGCATTATAGATTTTATCTTAAACATTTAAAATTACTTTACAGGCAACTTAATACGCAGGGGCATATATCCCAAGCCGTCAACCGTAACGCGGCGTACAGTGGAGCCAGTCAGTGCTGTAAGAAGACGACCAACTCCGGCTAGGACGCTAACAGCAAATGATCAAGCTAAATGCGAGCTATTCACGAACAGCTTGTGCTTGCATTCTGATGATTATCCAACGTGAGTAGATCGTCTTTTTAAACGTATAAAAATTTTAACGCAGCGGGATTCGAAACCGTGCCTCTTGGAAACCGTCCAAGCGCTCTGACCGCTAAGCCATGCGTTCTACATCTGGCTGCGTAAAATGCGAAATTGTACGTTTTGTTACAACTTATTTACGTTGATAGCATCTCTGTACATAAATTTTTAATATTTTCGGGTTTTAACTATTTTATTGTGTTATTCCACATTTAGGATTAAAAAAAATATTAGAAAAACTTATAAAAATTTAAACCCAGCGAGATTCGCTGGATGAGTTTATTATTTTAGATGGTTTTAATATTTTAATAATAGGAAGCCACTAGTCTATTTCCTCTCACTTTCATCCCAAGGCCGGCAACGCATTTATAGCTCTAATGTTGTGGATGTCCATGGGCGAAGGTAACCACTTACTATCAGGTGTCTCTTTTCTTCCTTTACCAAATAGCTGGATAGTCAAGGAGAAACTAATGTCAAGACATTTCATTGTTTGTTTTCTGATCGATATCGAGAATTCGTATTTTAAATGGCGAAACTTAACGCCGCGCTCTGACTTATTAAAGCTAGAGTAAGTATTGATCCGATCAATCCTGTTCATAGCCAGACTCTTTCTTATTCCTTAAAGAATAAATTTGAAAAGAAAGAATTATATAACTTAATAATTATATAAATTATTATTTTTTTATTTAATTTTAATAACTAATTTGTAATTTAAATATTATTTTCTAACTATGTATATTTTTATTAAATATTATATATTTGAACAAATAATTTATAAAAGTCTAATTCTAGTGAAAGGCTCGTTAAACTTCAAATTCTAGATTCCAGTGGAAAACCAGTCGGAATAGAATACTTTAATTTATTTAAAATATTTTTATGACGTGTTTTTTTATATTTGAAATCTTTAAAATATTCTTATGACGTGTTTTTTTATATTTGAAATCTTTTTTTACAATAATTTCCGCAAATACAAGGAGGCCAAATAAAGAGTGGAGTGAAATATAGTTTATTAAACATAACATACAATTGTCGAACTGGTTGGTTGGTGGAAGGCCAATGGTTTTTTAAGTGGGACTAACGAAAGCAAGAGCAAACAAGCTTATAACAGTCAAAAGCGAAAGTGACATGTAACAGGCGAAGTAAAAAGAAAAAAAGTGTTTTAAACTATGAACAGTTTACACCTTTTTGGTTGTATGTAGACCATCATGGTACAATTTGACAGTGTTCGACTGTAAACGCGATTGGTTGCGGGTGCGATTCCCATTTGGGACATTGAGTGTATTTTTATTTTGCCGCTCTGGTAATACAACTTGCGGCGTTGAGTTCTGCCATTTAAAAAGACGTAGTGCCTTCAGAGTGATTTCTGACTATCAAGTTATACGGGATAAATTGTGTAGCTGTTTTTTGTGTAGTTATATTTTTAGCATCTATTTCGAAAGTGACATTTTAAGGTTTTTTCAAATTTAGTTAAATGGGGAGAGAAGCTCTTCGTTTTCGTTTCGTGGAACGTAACGCCGCACTTTGTCTTACCAGAGCGATGAAGTGAAAATAATTTAAATATAATAACTCCCCCGAGTGGGAATCGAACCCACATCCGATCGCGTTTACAGTCAGACGCTGTCCCACTGCACCACGACCGACCTCAATAAAATTGTAAATACGTTAATGAAAGATTAAAATTATGCTTTAGTACTAAATAATACAATATAATGCGTCAACAAACATAACAAGTATTTTTATATACATTTGTTTTTTGTATTGAATAGTAATTTAAAAAATCTTGTAAATAATTTTTATTTGAAAAAGCTTTGAAAATTATTAGTATTGAATCTAACTCTAATATACGTGTCTGTTATATCATAAGCATGTCTCATAAGTAGAACCACGGTTTTTGAAAAAACGTATAAAAATTTGAACGCATGCGGGTTCGAATCCCGCCGCGTTCAAATTTTTAAACGTTTTTTCAATGTCTTCTAATCCTAAGTGTAGAATAACACTTTAAAAATAGTAAATATTAGAACCAAGGTGTTTATCTTTACCTTTTCTTACTTGGTAGGGCAAATGTATGTTCATGGACCTTCTCCTTCTACAATACTGGCAAAAAAGACTTTTGATTTTTTTAAGTAAAATTCTCTGTATTTCATTTAAAGAAAACGTATTTTTAGCTTCCCGCTTTTTATCCCGCAGTACGTAGAGTTAAGACTACATTCCGTACTTCGCTTTCCGCTCAACGCCACACTTTGTCTTACCAGAGCTAAGAAGAAGAAACCTGTGACCACGGACTACTGTAAAGTATTCGAAACGTCAGGTTTCAAAAATATATTTTCGAATACCAAAATATACGTGATCAATCCACTTAAAATAGTTTCATTATAAAATGTGTAAAAATAGCGAAAAACAAAGTTTTGTTAAGGTAAAATACATTAAATATATTTCTTATAATCTTATATATATTTTTTTAAATATTTTCTTATCCTAAGTGTGGAATAGCATATTGAAAAAATTGTAAAATAGTCTCTATATTTTAAATGACACTATTATAAACGGATTAACCGCGTATATTTTGGTATTCGAACATATATTTTTGGAAACCTGACTTTTCGAACACTTTACAGTAGTCTGTGGTAACAGGTAGTTTCATTTAAAATGTGTAAAAATCGCGAAAATCAAAGATCTTATTAGCCTCTATATTGTTATATAAATCAGTGCCTGTTATTTTATTAGCATTGTCAGATTGTCTACAATTATCACATATCTACTCGTAAATCAGTATACCTCTAGATAAGAATTTCTAAGATCTGATTTCCATGTAAAGTATAAAATAATTAACTCTTTATCCTATTTTCAGAGATGCCATAGTTCAATCTATCAGACGCAATAAAGCAGCAGCAGGAGCTCTTCTAGCAGACTTCAAGGATCCTGGGGAAGGTTCCATTGATGGTATTACTGCGGAACAAGAGGAGAAATACACTGCTGAGCATTATTTGGTATCGAATAGGTATAGTATTTACATAACTAAGATTATTTTCTTCCAAAAGTGGGTTGAAAATTCCACAAAACAATGTCAGGTCTGAGTTAGAAATTGAAAATTAATATTAAAAATGTATTATTGAAAAATTATATTTATATCAATGAATATTAAATTGATGTTATTTATTTAGTAGAATTATTTAGTAATTGAGTTGCGGGACTTAACGTCACGCTTGGTGCTACCAGATTGAGGAAATGAAAATAATTTAAATATAATCATTCCCCAGAATGAGAATCGAACTCACAACATTTAGATGTAGATGCTGTCCTACTACGCCATGATGGGCCTCTAATTTTTTTAGCTTCACGGCTTATCCCTTGCGTCCCATATATGGTCCCAAAATAAGACGTTTGAAGAGAAATATGTCAATATCTATAAAGTATTTTCAAATACCAAAGTATACGTAATAAGAGTGTATTTAAAATAATTTACTTCTTAGATTAATTAAAGTAATTATTTTCTTTGTAATTATATAGTCACTGCGGTAAGCGGGGAACCAATCTAGTGGGACAATCCTCACGTGAAAAAATGTTTAAAACTTACTTCCATTTTCTTCTTTCTAATAAGATAAAACACATACAGCGTTAAATTCCGCCATTCAACATGAAATATTTCGATTTCGAGTTCTCTCTAATTACTTTGATAAAATCACCAAGATGCGTAAAACTAAGAATTTATTATTTCATAAATAAATTATTAGAAAAAAATAAACACAATATTATTCAATTTCAAAACAGTTAGGGAGGAACAGAAAATGGAATGGAGCAATTATTTGCTTCACTTGCTATTTGTATTATTGTTATACAACTATTGGTAATACTTACGACTTACTAATGTAATGATTTCTGTCTTTCTGTTACGTTGTTATTACAAACTGGATTCGATTCTCGATTGAGATATGAATTCTCGCCGCAACGCGCAATGTCTCAATTACCGGCGGCAATTAGTCAATGCAGTGTCTTGACATTCCTGCGGAGTATCAAGTAGGTGGAAGGGGTTTCCCACGGATTTTAATGGGTTAACATACAGTTATAGGTTACCTTCTGCAATATGATAGTTCTATATAACTTAGTTTGAATAACTACTTACTGCTAAGTTACAAGTGGAAAATTTTACGTAATTTAGTACACAAATTCTTTTCATTTCTTCGCTCTGGTAAGACAAATCGCAGCGTTGAGTTGCGATCTCACTATCTTTCTGACACTAGGTACTTCCTGTCTACCCTGCTATACGGGATAAAGGCGTAAGCCTAAAAAATATAAATATACAGATTTTATACTATATTTTTTAACAATATTTTTTTATAAATATTATATTAAATTAAAGGCGAGGCGACACGTCAAATCGTGATTTCGCCAGCGCAGGCGAAGCTGGCTTCATGTGTCCCAGCACTGTGAAGTACGCACGGCCTCAACGGGCGCGCGCAACTTCAGGCCAATGGAAGTACATAGTGAACACCGGGGAGCACACACAGACACTGAGACTGGAAAAATGCTTGTTAGTATCATTGTCATATCTATATAAGGAGAAAAAATTGGTTTTTGTGATGTAGAAATGCACTCTCTTCGTCCGATATATGGAATCAGTTTAGCTGATCATATATGCAGTGAGTGGATATTTGTAGAATGGCAGGCGTAAGCGTTATATTAAAAATAAAGAAAAACGTGGGTGGGTGGTTTGGGCACGTCAAGGGGATGAGTGATGGGATAGTGGTAAGAAAGATTTATGAAGCAAAGGTGAGTACAAGAGGTCGAAGGGGCCTCGGGCCTTTGAAAACAAAGCTAAAGTGAAATTAAGAAAAAAATGGGTATTTTCTGTAAATACTTTGTTATAGTTAAAGTCTGTATAGGGAAGTGTAAAAAATTATTTATTCTCGTAACAATGAATTACAAATTTTTAAAATTTTAGAAATTATATATTATTAATTTATAAATTAAATATTATTATATAATATATATATAAAAAAAAAACAAAAATTTTAAATTTAATTAAGAATTCAATTCTAGAAGAAGAGAAATTGCTATTTTATTTTAATAATTTACCTTAGAATGTCTGTAGAGAGATTTTTACTCCTCAGAGATGCTAACAACATAAATAAGTTTTAATAAACGTACAAGAATTTCGACTCAGCCGGTTGTAGAACGCATGGCGCACGAGTGTCCAGAGTGGCCAGAGTGCTTGGACGGTTTCCAAGAGGTGCGGGTTCAAATCCTGCTGCGTTCAAAATTTTTATACGCTCTTTCAACATGTTTTCTAATCCTAAAATTACTTATTAAATGTAAATAATAATTTATTACATAAATTAAATAATTTCAGGAAACCAAAGGAATCGTGTACGTATTTAACGGATAATTTCAAGTCAAAATGCGTCCAAGTTTACAATTACCACCGACTTCTTACTTGGGATCAGCAAAATGGTCTGCATATGGATATATTCAAAGTACGTAGCAAATCATTTTATTAGTTTTAACCTTAGTTTTCCCATCCATCCATCCATAGTCATCTTCTTTTTAGCTTCACGCTTTTATCCCGCATAGCAGGGTAGACAGAAAGTACCTAGTGTCTGGAACTCAACGCTGCACTTTGTCTTTACCAGTCGAGAAAGTGAAAATAATTGAAATATAACATGTAAGTTTACAGTCAGACGCAGTCCCACTGCTTCACAACCGGCCTCAACGTATTTAGATGTGATTATAAATAAAATTTATGTCTATTAAAATTGTTTTGTGAAGACAAACCGCGGCGTTAAGTTCGCCATTAAACACAAAATATCTCGATTTAATGCGGAAAAGCAGACAACAGAGTGTCTTGATACTACATTCTATCTGACTACCGTGCCATACGTGATATTGTAGATAATTGAAACTTGATGCTGCTATTTTATTTATTTACTTTGTAACAACAATATCATATACTTTCAAATTGCAATTTTTATAAAATATATGTTTTTTTTTGTATTAAATTTATTTCTTATGTTTTCAGGTACCAACTTGTTGCTCGTGTCATATAGAAGGATACAGTGTGTCATTCCCACCACTAGGTCACAGAGTGCATGAAACATCTTCAGAACATTTCCCAGGAGAAGATTTATCATCAGAGCGTGTAAATCAAGCATTTGAATCAGTACAATCAAGCGTACAAAGGCCAAATGTAAAAAATCCGCCATTTGTGAACAAATTGGAATTTCCTTTCACTGACAATACAATTCCCGATTTCAATAAAGCGAAATTAAATGACGAAGATTTTAACAACTTACCTCCAATGGATTCATATGGGAACACATATTTCCCAGATTCATTTAACCAAGCAAGCTCTGTGAGAAATATCAAACGACCTTTAAGGAATCCTATAGGAGTTGCAGTTGATTCTATAACATTGCCTAGTTTTTTGGAACCACCATCCCCTTCTCCGTCTTTTCCATCTAAAGACAGTATCAAATACAAAATCGATCAGTATAAAAGACGTCCAAATCGAAGGCCTATAAGAAAGAAGATATCTAGTGGCCCCGAAGACTTGGTGTCATCGGGATCGTCTGCTATTGGAGCAATTCTGAATGATAACATAGATGATGAATTCGACGAGGAGCTAGATAAGCCTGATGTAAATTTAAATAAATTTAATCTAAGAGCCACTATAGCTCCTAAGTTGCATGCAGTTACAGAGCAAAACTCAGAACAAGGCAAGTCACGGGAGGATACGGTGAAGAAAATAAATTATAATTATCATCCTATTATTGATTTCTTTAATGGTGATAAGAGTGAGTCGATTGATAGAGAAGATACGGCCGAGACATATGTATCGACAGATTCTGAATGGAAACCCATAAGCAGTCCGTCAGATAAAAACACGAATTCTATAACACGGAGGAAACATTAATAGAGTAATTTATAATTTAATTTATTTAAAAAAGAAATATTATTTTGAATTTAGAGCAGTGATTTTTTTGCAAACATTTTCAAGTTGAATCCAAAACGAGGTTACAAAATATTCTTTTGTATTGTATTCTGCATAAAATTACGCACTCAGAAACGTCTATTAGTGTCTAAGTAAAATTCAATTTAGTATCCATTCTATGATTAGTTTTAATGGTTCAGAGATTTATAACAATATTTTATAATTATATTTATTATTTATGTTTAGGAAAAGGCAACTCAAGCAAAAACGAAGCCAAATCAAATGCAATGTAAATTATTTAAATTATTATGTTATTTATTTTAGGGTAAGTTAGTTATAGTTAAATGTTAATTAAATTAATGGAGAGAATTAAAAATAATTAAAGAAATAAAAATTTCAAATTAAATTAATTGTAATTTACTGCTCCTGTATTTTATTTCAGCTTCTACTTATATTATATTTAATAACTCCTTTTTTATAACAATATATATTAACCTCAGTCCCCCGTGAACTAATATACGTACTTAGTAAAGTTATAAAATCAAAATCTACCATCCAATATGAAACATTATTAAAATTAACCAATGAAATCAAGTGTTCTGGATGAAAATATTGGGAAAAAAATGTATTTATATATATATATATATATATATATATATATATATATATATATATATATGTATTATTAATAAAATATAAGAGAGCTAGCTAAGATACATCTTCTATGGACGCATAGTTCAGGCGTCCATTCCCATTGATTTCTAGGAGCGATGCTCGGAACATTGCCTGGGATTAACGACCAAATTTAGGCCTTTGTACGATATGTATTTGCTATAAGCATATAAAAAGGTAATAATAGGATATATCACAAAAATATATATTATCATTAAAAAAAAAAACAAATAATATGGTTACACAATGACTTACTCAAGATGACCTTACCTTTATAATAAGATTTAGTATAAACATTGAAAATTTCTCAATTTTCAATTAAATTACCGTATACAAGTCAATGATTGATACATTTTGGTTTAAATGTCGATAAAAGTGAAAGTTGTATGGGTGAACGACTTTGCGAGTGGAATCTGGAGCACTTTGTTTGTATTGCCTTACTTTGCCTTACTATTACATACATAGTGTTGAAACTCGATGCCTATTGATAAAACAAAACTATTAAACAATGGCATTTAAGACGTGAGGTCACTTTTAGTTTTACACGTGACGGTAGTGGGTTCGATTTTTGATTTAGAAATATTTAGATTTGATTCGTTATTATATAAATTATAGTTTATATACCTAATAATAAAATACATATAAAAAATAAAGCTTCTGCGTAGTAGAGAAGTCAGAGAGAATGTAGAGATGAAACATTTTCTCTTCTTTACGTCTGAAATCGAGGTGTTGCAATGAATTGAATTGGAACTCAACTCCGCGGTAGAGTTCTTCTACAAATATTTCATATTTTGGACTGGAATCACAATTTGGAATTTTAATTTAATAGCATTTGTTTCCTTGTCTTGAACCTTTTCTTGGACACCAGCTTGGAGACAGCTAAGACGCTCACAACCCGCGGCCGTGAAATTTCTACACGGTCCTTATAATGTTTACTGTTACAACATTCTAATAGAAAATAATTGGTTTAATTTTCAATTATATATAATAATTATAAACAAGAAAAATGGTTACCACATAATATCATATTTTTTTTAATATATTGTTTTTTTAATTATTCTCTCCTCTTTCCGTTGTTCAAGAAATTTATAGTATGTTAAAAAATAAGGCTCTTTGTAAACTAGGTGATTCAAACCCAAAGCTTAGTTTAAACATTAAAATATTAAGATATACAACTTTTAATGGATAACATGGATATGAATTTAATGAATATATATGTATGTGTTTTGTATTGAGTGCGTTCTCTTTGACCATATTTATTTAAACTAGGTTAAGTTATTAAAGTTCACAGTAACATATTACATAAATACAAGTAATTCGTTTTAGGGCTCTATATTTGTAATTATAAGCCAAATGGTTTTTTTTTAATTAATTTTTTAAAATATATTTAGTATTATTTAGAGAATAATTGAAACAAATAGTTGTGTTCACGCGTTTATTTAATTCAACATTATAAATATGAATTCATATAAAATATAAAACAAAATTATCACAGCAACTTAAAATACTTTTATAATAAAGTAGTCACTTCTAACCTCTTAAATATAAATACACTTTCACAAATTATTTTCCAAGAAAGTGACGCGAAGTTAATTTTGTGGCACTTTCTAACTTAATGACCTATTTAAAAATTAAATTATTTTATGCGTCTACGTAATAGTACATACGTTTGCTGGGATCGAGTATGAAATTGGGGGGTGTGGTGAGAACAGGGGCCGCTCGAGCAAAACCGTCTAGTAGAACTGCCGCGTTGGTCCTAGGGTCTCTAGGTCTTCCTCTGCTTCTAGGTCGTTTTTCCGTCGTTGTCTCACTCTGGATAATTTTTGCATTCCTATAATTACCGCCGTGCATCCGGCCTGTGTTTCTGGGAGTTTGTGATTTAAAATTACCTCCATGCATACTTGTGGTATCGTCTTCTTGTTCCTCATCGAACTCAATATATTTTTCGTTTCTATTGTTTTGTCGTGCACCCTTATTCCGTGTCCTCAGATTTCCACCGTGCATTGATTTAGGTAATATTTCTACATCATGTAATTCCAAAAGCTTAGCATTTTTAGCTCCATCAGTTTGTGCTATATCTACTTCCAATTTTCTAGTTTCAGTTTCTGATGTTTCCACATCTCCTTTTCTCATGTTGGAAGAGTTAGCCTCTTCCTCTGCAAGCTCTTCAGGTGTGATACTCCTATAATTACCCCCGTGTTTACGTTCTGAATCCAAGTTAAGATTTTCTCTAAATATTTCCACGTCTCCTAATTTATTAATTTGATCTATCAAATTTTCGTCTTTAAACAAATTTAATGCTTCTACATTCTTCTTTGGCTTCTTCCTTGACACGGGTTTCATTTCTTTTATAATTTCTATTTCCTTTATATCCTGCTTAAACTGAGAAACATGCGGGGATGATTCATTCGACGGTAGTTCCTTATGTATTTCAATTTTTCTTTTCTTTTCGGTAATTGGATATACCTCAAGTCTAGCACTTTGTGAGGCGGTTGTGGTTGCAGGAGCAATTGTTGTCCTCGCTAGTGTTCTTTTAGTTGGCTCTGAAGTTGTTATTGGCTCCTGGAATGTATGTTTGTTTCTGTGGCTGCTTTCTTCATTAATATAAGTATTAGAATCCTCATGACTTTTATCAGTGTCATAATCTTCATCGTGGTCGGTGTTTTCCTCACTATAATCGTTTTCGTAATTTTTGTTCTTATTTGCGTTATACTCGTCGTTTTCTTTCTCATATTGCGGTGTATATTCATCCATATTTTGTCGAACTCCAATTAAAGCATCAACTTCTTTTCTCGTTTTATCATCATCATCGTCGCCATAAGTTTTTGTATCAGTCACTAAAGTGCTTTTTGTTGATTTTCTTTTCTTTTCAATATATTTTGGAGATTTTTCTTCATGTTCAATATACGTCATTACTATGGGCTTATGACTTACTTCCTGACGTAAGTGAGTTTTTCGAGTTGGCTGTGAATTGCGAAAACGAGTTGAAAGGCGCAGTTTAGGTGGTCGAGACACATCGTCGGAAATTGAAGGTGCACGTAAGGTCGTGGTATATAACGGTACAGTAGTTGTAGTGGAAGTAGTGGTAGTACCTCTAGTTTTTTTCTGTATTGGTGCCTTTGTAGTAGTTGTCGTAGTTTTACTGTCATTATGATTGTCACCGCTACTATCGTCTACATTGTCTTCGTCGTCATCATCATCATCATCGTCGTCTTCATCTTCATCATCGTCTTCGTCATCATCTTCATCTTCATCCTCATCTTCATCTTCGTCTTCACCACTATTATTATCATTATTTTCATCACTGTTAATTGTGTCATGTTTTTCAGAGCTGTCTTTAGATTCCTGTTTTATACTTTTATGAATAATAGGTTCTACAGTAGTAGACCGTATAGCTTTTCTGATATTTGTAGACGCTGCAATACTCTGAGTTTCCGTAACCTGAGGTAAATATTTGGAAACATCGAAAAAAGGTCTTATTGTTGTTTGAGATAATTTCGACCGTTTACTATGAATTCGCAGAGTAGTTTCTTTTGGTGTAACTTTGATGTCAGTATTATTCCCTGTTTGTATGTTGTATTCAGAAGCAGACATAGCTTTCTTATTTTCTACAGGTGCATAAGTGGATTTATGGTTTGACGGTCGTAATTCAAATCGAGGTTCACCACGTTGATCTAAACTAACGTCAACAAAACTTTGTTTATTTGTATCATTGTTTTGATCATTTGAAGGTTTTTGTCTATCTACCTTACCAATGTCTTTGTAAACTTTTGCATTTCTTTTTACGCTTTGCTCTTTATCTGCTGTTATAACTTTATCAATAACTCGACTTAACTGAAGCTGTTTAATGAGTGGACTTATGTTACTGGTAGTTGTAGTTTTTTTTGAATCTTGAACTTGACTGTCTCTGATAATTTTATAAGGTTCATACATAAAAGGTGCCGCTCTCTTTTTTCTTGTAATAGGTATGGATATATTTGTTTTGTTTATTTCAACATTATCATTGGATATATTTTTCTTAGTTTCAATAATGGGTATCGTATTGCCTAATTTGTTTCGATTACTTTGCATTTTTGCAAGTAATACAAAAATATCGTCATTTTGATTCGGCTGGTTATGGTTACTGTCATTTTTTGACTTGCGAACTTCAAAAATTTTTAAATTTGGCTTAGTAATGGGTTCAGGGTCTTCAATAATATCTTCTTCGAAAAATGGACTATCTAATGGATTTGAACCAAAATATTTAGTTTTGAAGCAGTCAATTTTGTCACCGAGTCCTTTTAATCGTTGCTTGTTTCTTACTTCTTCAAATTTTGATTTATCGTTGTCATCACTGGAATCATCTTTAGTTGCATTATTATTATCGTCAGGGTGACCATCCTTTTTTAATTTTTCTGGTATTGGGTCTACATCATCGTCTACCTCTGGACATTCAAGCTTAGAACGTGAATCGTAAAATTCCGTACCACCATTTGACTTTTTTGGTATAAATGCAAAATTTTCTGCGTACCTGAGTGGTGAATTCTTATTAATTAATTTGTTTCCTTTTGAATAATAGGGATATTTCATTTCAAGTGTCTTGTTTTGTCTATCTTTATTTTTTTCCTTAGATACAATTTTTGATAATTTTATTATTTCTTCTTCTGATGGCAATGTCGAATTAAAGTCAAATTGGGGAACTTCAAAAGATGTTTCACGTTTTATTACATCATGTTGTGTAGAATTACTTATTAGTATATTTTCTTTTCCTTGTTTGTTTTCAATTGTTGCAGCATCATCATTTGGCTGTACATTTTGTTTCTTTTCTTTATTAAGAATAACAATTTCACTTTTACGTTTATCTCTGTTAGTGTTCTCTTTTAAATTTGCATCTGTTATATCATCAGCATCCAAAGAATATTCATCCTCTCCTTCAGAATAGTCACTTGAATCATTTTCTTCCAGATTTTCTTTTTTATCATCATTCCATTCTTTTTTATGCACAGTTTGATCTTTATACTCAGAACCTTCAGCATTGTCATAGTTAATATTGATAGATGGTATTTTATATTTACCTCCACTAATTTCATTTTCTTTGACATATCCACCGTGGCTTTCGTGATCTGATGCCTGTTTTTGTTCCCCAGCGTGATCATAAGCCGCATCTTCGTAGCCTTCTTCAGAATAAACTATTTGCGCTTTAGTACTCTTGATAGCTTCTCGGAGTCGAGGCGCGTTTTGAATTTCTTCAAGATTTTCAGCGTCCTCAAGCGCAGCTTTTTTAGGAAGATGTTTAGTTGTTTCAAATTTTCTGACTTGGGCATAATTTTTGATTGGTACAAATTCTTCTTCGTTTTCATTTTCTGGCGAATCTTCAGTATCGTCGTTTTTATTTTCAAAATTTGATTTTTGTTCGCTTTTAGGCAATATTTTATTTATAGAATTACTTAAATCATTTCGTATTTTTCCATATGTAGCTTTTCCTTTTTCGTATATATCATGACCTTCAGGTTGTTCAGCATAATTTTCCGCCGGAGGTAACTGAGGGTATTCATTTTGATCATCATTAAATTTAAGAGCGTGTTGTTGCCTTAAGTTATGTATATGTTTTTTTACTGGACGATAGTGCATTGGAGTAACCTTAATATTTTGGTTCCATGGATGTCTTAATTTGTGATTTAAATATTGTTCTCTCTGATTAGATCTAGGAGGTACACGATAATAAGTGGGGCGTCGTTGAGGTCTATGAATTTCAAATTGTGCTGGCACATTTTTCTGAGGTAGTTTTTTGTGATCAGTTTTATCTGGACTTTCCAAATACTCATCTTTCGTTATCTCTGGATGGCCTGCTTCATTTTCATAATTTTGTAGTCTATATTTGCTATTGTGTAAATCAGTCCTTATTTTATCTAAGACAGGGTCTTTGTATATTTGTTGTAAGGCCGGCTGCTCTGCTTTATAGGGATGGTAAACTTCATATGACGTAGAAACTGGTTTGACATAGCTCAAGCCGGTATTATGCACGAACTGTTGATAAGGTTG
The DNA here is from genome assembly GCA_032432895.1 of Dryadula phaetusa. NCBI lineage: Eukaryota > Metazoa > Arthropoda > Insecta > Lepidoptera > Nymphalidae > Dryadula > Dryadula phaetusa. The sequence continues at coordinate 803,068 of JAOYRS010000031.1, forward strand.
ATATGTTTGTTGCTTAGAGTTTAATAAGTGATGTTGTCCTAGCTCTGGCTTTTCTAATCCCGTGTGAGGTTTTACAGGGTGTGACTTGTAAATTTTCTCTGGTGATTGTACATCATGTGTTGCAGCAATGTCAATGGCAAATTGTGGTTTCTTCGCTGTATATTGGAAATATTCATTATATATTGGTTTTTGAGTTACTTTCTCAACTTGTGCCTCTTCAAACTGCTGATTATTCACTTCACTTTCATCATTCCAGTCTGTAGGCACTCGAATGCCTTGGCAGAACGTTAAATAAGTTAAAAACAGCACTGTTAGTCTCCACATTGTTTACATGATCGCGGCACGGCGGTCAACTGGTCGGGGCGGGCGACTGATCAGTGTATTTATCTCCTCGGTCAAGCGTTACCGCCCGATTGCTAGCGACCGTACGCTTTGTTCAAGTCTGTGGTCCAATATGAACACTGAAGCGAATTATTATTAAAATTTAAGTTGTTTAACATGACTTTGAATTATTACAAATTATGTAAAATATTTATATTAAAAAATAATATTAAGGTCATTCTTACGACAGTAATAATATAAGGATATGACAATATCTATGATTTATTAAATAACTTATTACTGAAGATTTAAAATTAAAAATAATTTTATATCATCTATAGAAATTATATATTTTTACTTAATACATAATGATTAAAGCTCGTCGATCGCTCAATTCTTACGCCATTTGTCAGGCAGTAAGTGAAATTGAGATAAAAAAATAGTATAGAAGTCTGACGATTAACGAAACAGATAGCTTGCTAGGACACAAAGGCAGCCGGATATCAAACAGTGAAAGCCAGTACGTGAAGCTACTATGAGTTCTTAGAATAATTTGACCCCACTGTCACACTTACGTTTTACTACTAAATGTTAATAAATTAAAACGTATTCAACATGTTAATACGTAACATTTTCACCTAAAAGAGGGAAATAAAAGTAACAGTTAATATATTTTATTGAAATAGTGTTCTATTAAACAATAGTTTATAGACAATAATATATTTTCAAACTAATATATATTTAGGTATAATTTCTAAAGTAGTAAAATATTCCCATGACGATCTGCTGTCACTAAGATGGCTTTAATGAAAACAATCGTTAGACGCGTTTCAATAAATAGCCTAATTCTTATTACAGTATGATTGATTGACTAAGCATCTTCATATTTTTTGCTACGTTCAAACTTCTTTGCGTAAAATAAACTGAGTTAAACACAGAAATAAAAACAAATGTCGTGCGTCAAGACTTGTTTGGTTGGAATTGGTAATTGACATTTGACGTAATTTGTATTACGATACCATTTTTGATTTCTCTATTAATCACATTTTAATCATCTATGTATATATAAAGCTAAGTTAGTCACTAAAAACACTATACATACTAGTCACTAAAAACATTTTATATTACTCTCTATTAATAATTTATATGAAGTACATTTTTATACGTATGTAGAGAAAGACCTATGGATAAATCGTTGGGATTTTAATAAATTAAACAAAGAGAAGATAAATAAAATATTATCTTTTTTCTGATTTTTATGCGATATAAAGCATGAAGTTGGAATTTTCATCTAAGCCTGTTTAAAGATTTTTATATTTTAATATATACCAGTAATACAAAAAATAATATGAATCAATAAATATAGCATTTTAAAATACTAAATTGAATTAAATCTAATAACTCAACACAAATATAATACTGATTTTATAAATACAAAACCGCGTTTTTTACATACACTTTTATAATTTCTTTGTTATGCCTTCTAAAGTTTACATTGGTGTTTTTCTGCTTTATTGATTATCAAATACTGTTATTCATCATCTTAAACAAATATTATATAAAATTACTAGCATAAATAATTTTAGTGATAATAAAGAACGATATTTTATTAAAAGAATATTTTTTTTCTGCATAGAGTCAAGTAGAGTCTCACAACTTTGTCGAGGCTGGTCGTGACGCAGTGTGACAGCGTCTGACTGTAAACGCGATCGGTTGTGGATTCGATCCCCACTCGGGGGAGCAATTATATTTAAATTATTTTCACTTCCTCGCTTTGGTAAAGACAAAGGGCGGCGTTGAGTTCCACCACTCAACACGCAATATCTCGAATTCGGTGGAAAGTGAAGTACGAACTTTATACGTATGAAGCCTAATATGAAACAAAAAGCTTAACAGTTTTGACGCAATGATTCAGTAACCATTTTGCTCAACAGAGGGTTGCTTATGTAACGGTACTTTACAATTGATCGGATTGACGTAACTCCATTACCCGTTCACGAGTGTCATATTTCAATTTTATTTTTACTTTGAATAAGTTCAGAATTGCGCCTTTGTGTTACCGTTTGTACGTCCAATAGCGCATAGTAGTAGGAATACCTGAAATTTAAAATATATTTTAATAATTAATTACGAAAAGTTGTCAGCGTTACGTTTTGATTTAAGAAATTTCAATTGGTAATATGTCAAATGCAGGAAAAATATGAATAAATGAATTTATTGCTGATATGTTTAATTCAATTTTGAAAACGTATTCTATATTATAGCTCGACCATATTATTTAATAACTCGAATAAGCTTAAAATTTGCTAATAGTGATTGGATTTTGCATATAGATTTAATTTAATTGAACTAAAGATATAATCGAAAGTAATTAATTCACATTAAATATGAAATATATTACCTCTACCTATACCTTCGCCATTCACAGAATAATATTTAGGTAGGTAGGTACATTACGCTCGTTACCTTGAGATATATGTTTTAAAGCCTCGAATTTAATGTAATATTAACAATTATATAAAAAAAATTACCTGATATTGGTACATAATTACTTTACAGATAAATGTCACGTCACATCGATATATTTACCATTTTACTAAGTTTTACTCTTTCGTACGCTTTATAAGCAAAAGAAATTTCCTAAATTTTCTTTTATGTAACGTGAAATCAAATTAATGTAATGGAAAAAGTTTAAACGTAGCCTGTTCGGGAATTTTCTATAAGGTTGTATATATTAAGTGCAGTGAAGTACCTTTCATGAGGTGGAAGGTCTCTTATTTAGCAATATGGAACTAGTTCGCCAATTACGAAACCCTAATGAAGTCGCCGACCACCTCTGGTTTACAAGTAGCATTATATAAATGCTTAAACAATTGCAACAATATTATATTTATGCTTTGTACTTATATTTAAATTATATAAAAGTTTTGGAGCATGTATATAATAATGTACTAATGTACTAAAAAGTGAATTTGGTGTCCATTTAAAGTTTTAACTGGATAAATGTTACGTAACATGTTAGTAGCACTGAAATCGAAGCTAATAAGCCACACAATTGCTACAATAAAGCTTTAGTTAAAAAAAAATCAATAACCAAACCATAGTAATAAAATTTTTGCGATGTATTTGTTAAGTAAACAGTAAATTGTAAAGTAATAAAATGTTACAATATCTATTTTACAATTAATAGTTTCACGCTTTCATCCCGCACAGCAGGGTAGACAGAAAGTACGTAGTGTCAAGACACTCCGTACTTGCATCATGTTTGGTTTATTAACTTTTCTAGTTGATTCTGTCTAGTTTTTTACGTCAAACGGTTCGAGTGTCACTGACCGAAGCGAGAGGTCTAGGTCGCCACCGTGAATAATATTTTCAAGTACTTTATTAACAATATTCATAAAATAATTAAAATTAAACATTATTATAATTTAATTATTATTATTAATAGAGATAATTTTTTACTGAATTTTTAAACGAATAACTATAACAAATAATAATAAAACAAAGAAGAAACAAAGAATATTATTGTTGTTAAATATTTATATGTTTATGTAAACATGCATATAAAATATTAAAAATTGCCTAAAATATAAATATTAAATAAACACATTAAATTTTAACACATTATAAATAAAAGATATTGTATAAGCTATATAGACGAACTGTTACTAAAAGGCATGCTTTCAAAATATAAAAAAATACAGTTTTTTTTATTATTACAAGAGAAACCGAATACAAAAGATTTCAACGATACCGCAGCTTGTATTAAGACATTTTTAATTTCAATCTACTTCACTTTTTTTCTAATTATACGAAACTAGGCTCCGACTTCCCTTACAAAACTATTATAATTGTAGGATATAACAATTTGCTTTGGGTCAAATGAAAGTTGTTGGGAATAGAACCTGCTACCGTCAATAATTGGTTTGTAATAGATTTTATTAAGACATTAGATCCGCTCTCTTCTTAATTGTGATGAATTATGTATCATAAATAGTTAACTTATAAATATAAAAATAAATTTATATATTTCCGGTCAGCTTCAATAGTTTTTTGAAGTAAATATAATATGGTTTATTTGGTTTATTCACATGTTTCATGTTTTCTTATCTAATTACGGGGATAAGTAGAAAAATGGCAAGTGAGATATCTCTCCGGCGAATTCATTATATAAAAATGATATAATCATTGATAAAACCTAACATCATATTCTTTACAAACTTGCATATTTACAATATTCTAAGCTAAAAGCCCCTCATTTGTGTGTATTTTTATTGAATATACATACATAGAATATAATATATTATAAAGTTTTTATAATATATTATAGTAAATATTTAAGATCTTCCACCTTTATCCAAATTTTATAAAAAAGAAAAAAAAGCCTGGTGATATAAAATAGCTTTAGGCTTCTTTGCCATATTGCTTTTTGATAAATTAAAGGAATATACATTACACATTTTATCATGAAATTTTTCATTACAATACGCGGTTTATTTATTTATTTAATATATTCATTTTAATAATTAAGAATATTCAAAATTAAATTAATTATTGTAACTTTACCACAAGAAATGAGTTAATTAAGTTTCTTTAACGCAGGCTCTACTGCATTACTACACTGTAGCCAAATCATTTCAATTATGATTCAGTATTTGTAATAAAAATCTAGAAAATTATGGAGACTTGATTTTCTCAGTTCAATAAGTTTGTTTGTAATTTCAACAAGTAACAAGTACCAGAGAGAATCAGAAGTTTTGAAATGTTCACTGATTGAAAAACGTGAGTCAAGGAAATGTTGCAGTTAATGAAGTTTTTATGACCGAGAATCAAAACCCGATTTGTTTCTAGGGTGACTACAAACTTTAATTTAACTTCAAGATCTTATAAAAAAACATTTTTTTAATTATATATTATTTTGAACACAGCGGGGTCTTCTATTGTAACTGGGATTGTAATATATAAATAATATTTAAATTTAATCGATTTGCTCGATTCAGAAACAATGTTATGAAAGTGTGAAACTTTCACTTTAACATTATATAATGATATATACTTCTTAAAAATTCATTGACAAATCATCATTACACCAGAAACAAAGGTACAGTCAGCTCATTCTGCAAGAATCCATGACAGTACGCGAGGCAATTAAGAAACAGATGGTGGTAGATTGATGTAATTAATTTTTGTATCAACTGACAGACAGATGCCACCTCAGTCTACCTGTGACCACAGACTACTTAAAAGTATTCGAAAGGTCGTGTTTTCAAAAGTATATTTTCAAATACCAAAATAGACATGATTAATCCGTTTAAAAAAGTTTTATTTAAAATGATTTATTTGTAATTTAATATGAAATTCATTTACCATTTTTATAAAAAAATACTTTTTCAGTTGAATCGTTCTTAAGTATGTCTTATTCTACATGCAAATGAAATTATAAAATAAAATCTGATGTTAGTTAAATCGATTGTTTTCGAATAATAATACATTTTTAAATATTAAAAACGATTACCAAAATCAAGAGAGAATGTATTTACACAAATATGTTTTGCAAAAATAATTTCATATATATTCCATCATATATATACATACATGTTGTTTTGGCTTCACGCTGTATCCCTGACGAAGTAGTCAGAGATAACGAAACGCCTAATTATTATTCATTATTCTCTTCATACATGGCCTTCGGAGGACCCTCACGCTTTTTGCGTGACTTTCTTCCAGTATACTGTGTTTTCGAAGGTCAACCGAGGTCACCTTTGGTTCATAAATCTTTCTTACCATTTTTTCATCACTCATCCTCTTAACCTGCCCAAACCACTTAGGTACGTTATTCTGAACCCACGTTCTCTGAAATAACAATAAAACATCATTTTCAACTATCTGTACCTATTGTGGCTTACAAAAGGTAATTTATTCGACAACAGCTGTACTGTTGTAAGCTATTATAATAGACCTCTGTCACAGTCAGCTATGAAGGCAAGAGTATTGAAATACTGCCATAACAATGTATTTTATCTATATAAAAAAAATAGTAAAAATTGTAAAAGATTGTAAGATTATCAGTTGAATACGTTTACCAACATTTAAATATTGTAGTACTTTTTGTGTCTGTTTACGTATACTAATCTCAGGAACTACCAGTCATATTTAAATAAAACAATTTTATCGGACTGTTTTAAGATGCATAGAGATTTTACATTACTAATCATATATTTATTTTCATAATATATAAGTAGCTTCACGCTTGTACTCCGCATAGCAGCGTTGCGTCAGACAGCAAGTACTCAGTGTTAAGACACTCCGTACTTCGTTTTATATATGAGTGCATATACACACGCAATGTTTTAATTTTATGTAAGTTAATACATTATTATAAAGTTATTCAAAAGTCTTTTAAAGTGACCAGCTACTCTATTACATTAATTTGTACGGCTGCCATAAAAATATTTACACAAAAATATAGCCAAACAGCAGATAAAAAGCAAATTTTCCCATAACACACATATAGGGAGTATCTCAACGAGATAAATGCTATAAAAGATGACTAAAGGCAAGGCATGAGAAAGGAAAAGAAGGAAATGGTAGATAAGGATCGTAAGCTTACAAATATAGATACCAACTTTCTCTCTCTATAGTCAATCCCTCATGACTGAGGATCGTGGTCATTAAGGTTATATCTAGAATGGATGACCTGCCTCAACCTGTTAGTGACCAGCGCGTGTCTCACGACTGTGCGAAATTTGAGAGACTCTCTGATTTGGCCGGTCCATCTTAAGGGTGTGTGTCCACGCGGTCTTTTGCCTTCATTGTTTCCAACAAATACCAGCTTTTTCAAACTGTTGTCCTTTCTACATATTAAGTGGCCAAAAAAGACAGAATACGTTGGTGGAATATGGTTGGTAAGCGGTCTTTTATTCCGAGCTGCGTGAGAATCGATGCATTGGTACGCTTTGCAGTCCACGGTATTCTTAGCATCACATTTCAAATACATTGATGTATACTAAATCTTTCTCGAGCTAGAATTGTCCACGTCTCTATTTCATAGAGAAAGATAGGGAATACTATCGTATTACTCTCATTTTTATATACCAAACACTAAATATATAATATATCTAGACACAATACATTTAGTAATAAAATATTCATTTTGAAACATAATTTGAGCGAGACAACTGAAGGTAGTAAATGAAAATAATGTAGCAACATCTGTTTAATATTTCAAAGTATTCGAGAACGCCACTATGAATCATTAGTAAATAGCTTTGATAAAATGTGTTCTTATTATCTGCTTTTATTGTGCTATTTAAATTTATTTTATAAAAATACATTAGTTGTATCTAATTGACACCCGGAGGTTATAAGTTTAAATCCCAATAACTAAACATCCCAATAACTAAACAGATTTTGGACAGATTAGAAGTATTATGGTTATATATATTTTTTAGCTTTTCATTTTTATACCGCATAACAGACAGAATATACCGAGAGTCAAGACACTCCGTACTTCGATTTGAGCGGCGGAACTCAACGCCGCACATTCTCTAACCAGAGTGAGCAAGTGAAAATAATTTAAATATAATCATTGCCCCGAGTGGAGTAAAACCCACAACCGATCGCATTTACAATAAGACGCTGTCCCACTGTGCCACGACCGGCCTCATTATTTAAGCGTAAATTTATCTTTCAGTAGGATAGTAAGAATCAATCTAGCATCAAGACATTCCGTTGACTGCTTCTCGCTTAAAATCTAGACATTGTGAGTTGAGTGGCGAACTAAACGCCGCGTATTATCTTGCCAGAACGGAGAAATGATAAAGAAAATATATATAATATAATTTAATTTAAATAGTTTTTGTTTGTAATTTGTAATGCAAAATGAGCAAAAATATAAGTTTAAGTAGAAAAATATATTAGTTAATGCAAACATTTCGTATGCACATGTATGAAATCTTATTTACTTACGCCTTTTTGGAAATTAGTTCTAAGTAGTGGCTTACATTGATGTTAATTAAATTTTTATGAGAAATATTTAAAAAGAAATTTATAAAGAAAAAGATACAGAACCAGTCAGAAAAACGTCTATATGAATAACTCTCTTGCATATTACAGGTTATTGCTATTTTTAAAAAAAGATTACTTTAAGATATATATATATATATATATATATATATATATATATATATTTGTTTTAGCTTCACGCTATTATCCCGCATAGCAGGGTAGACAGAAAGTACACAGTGTCAACACACTCCGTACTTCGCTTTCCACTGAATTCGAGACATTGCGTGTTGAGTGGTGGAACTCAACGCCGCTCTTTGTCTTTACCAGAGCGAGGAAGTTAAAATAATTTAAATATAGTCACTTTCCCGAGTGGGGATCGAACACACAACCGATCGTGTTTACAGTCAGACGCTGTCACACTGCACCACGACCGGCCTCTATGTACATATTAAGCATTTACTTTTATTATTTAATGCTTCAAAAATCAAATTTTGAATCTGATTTAAATTATTTCCTGCTAATATTATAAATACAAAAGTATGTATGTATGTTTGCTTGTTACTAATTCACGAAAAAAATACTGTATTGATTTTGATGAAAGTTAACAATATTATAGTTTATACATCAGAATAACAATTATAATGTTGGTTGGTTAGTAATAACGATACATGTCAAGTAAGTCAGCAATAAATCTGCCATCTGATAGCTATCCTGGCATGAGCTGCCTAATCGTTGAATTTACATAAAAATGATGTAGTGTAGGATTGTTTATCTTAAGTAGTTCTCAATTTCACGATAGCACCACGATAGATCTACATAAATGATAAATATATATTAATCTCTTATGTGGAAACCAATATGAACTAAATAGTAAGCCTAAATATATTTAAATTGGATCTTCTTCTTCTACTTGGTGTGTATCCCGGCCTTATCAGGGTCTGCCTTCCCACTCAACTTCCTCCACTTTGCACGATCTGCAACCTCATCTGTTGTTAATCCATTGGCTCTGCATCACAATATAAAGCTGTCGTTTCCTTGGGTATCCGGGGGGTCGAACTCCAGGCACAGATATACTAAGGCATTTTCTTCCAATTCAGTTTGCAATCCGGCGCGCTACATGGTGATACCATCTCAGGCGACGCTCGTGGAGCTTATCCACTACGTCACGGACTCCAAGATCTTCATCTCCGTGACGTGAAGCTCCCAAGTGTGCCCAGTTAGTGCTGGCCAACATTCGCTGCTGTACAAAAGGACTGGTCGGACAATGCTCTTGTGTATCAGTTCCTAGTACTTGGGTGGTATTCCGCGGTCAAAGACCACTCTAGTGTCCTCGCGCCACTTGGCCTAAGCAGCGCTGATACGGGCATGGATATCGTGATCGATGCCTCAAGACTCATGCAAAACGAATCCAAGGTACCTGAACTTTTTCGACTTAACAGCTGATTCAGGACCTATATGGATAATGCTAGAGTCCGAGCTCCCGCAAGCCATGTACCCGGTCTTCGAGACATTTAAGTTAAGACTGCCGTTCTCAGGCGTACCCTTCCAGAGATTCACTCTCTGCTCCAGCTTAACCTGGCTTTCGTCAACGAGTGCTATGTCATCGGTTTACATCATCAACCATGGCGGCTGGTCCTGAATGTACGCTGAGACAGCGTCTAAAACAACATTGTATAAGAACTGACTAAGAGCCGAGCCTTGGTGAACACCTAAAAGGGAAGGGTCTTTTATCTCCAACAGCAGCTCTAATCATTGAAACGGAATCTCGGTACATATCTCTGATAACTTCAATATAAGCCAAGGGAGCCAGGAACCCTTTTGGATCGTAATGCCCACTAGATACATTGACGAGACACACAGTCAAAGGCCTTCTGCAGATTCAAAAATGCTATATGCAAAGTTCTCCTTTTTTCTCTGTATGCCTCCATAAAAATTCGGAGGCCAAAAATAGCATCCATGGCTCCTGATCCCGGCTAAAAACTATACATTCGGTATATACAGGCAGCACACACTCGGCGAGGTCTTAGATCGATCATGCGCTCGAAGAACTTCATGGTGTGACTCATGATCTTGATCCCTTTATAACTACCCACACAGCAATAGAGCCCAACGATTTCCACGCTTCGATCGGAATGTTGTCAGGTCCCACCGTTTTCCAGTTCTTAATTCGGCGAAGATATTTCTTTGAAGTAGGATCTTCACCTCTCCTTTATAAGGGTGTGATCATACAGCAACGAACCTCGGGAGTCCCTGCGTTGCTTTATCCCGAGCACATGCCTATTTATATAATACGACCTTCTGCCCTTCCACAGTTTCGAGCTTATCGACCCTTATAGGCGACCTAATAGGCGGGACTTATTGCCTTTCCAGCGAGTAGCGAGCGAGCTTTCTGTAGAAAAAGCACACTGAACCCGACCTCTCACGAGTACATCTGCGAGTTCTCTGCATCTTCCGCTTAGAGAGCCGATTTCCCATGTAGCAAAGCGGAGTTTTCTTCTGGGTGTTAACGTCTTTAGCCGTGCCTGCACTTGGCATGGTAGCCCTTGCCCACTTATTGCATATCGTATCGTATAACGGCGACGCCCTAGCCATACTCAGTTTTATCATTTTCACACCCATTTACGTGGCAAAAAGTGGCTTTACTGGAGCAATTGCCACCTGACCTCCAAAACCCCATTTACGGGTAAAACTAGGGAAAAGAAAAGGCCAAAGTGAAAGAGGAGGATGTAGAAAACTGAGGAGGAAGGTAAGGACACCACATTCATGGACGGGAAAGAGGTATGATTGTGGTGACTCGAGAATCCGGTGTCGCCTACCGTTTCATTTTTTTCTTGATCTTCAACTATATCTTTCATTTGTATTAAATTAACTATTTTCAATATTTCCTCTTTGTTATCTTCTGATTCTAATACAAGATTTCGGCTCAATCTGCTTCTATATTTTCTTTACCAGGTATATATTTTACTATAAAGTCATATTGAAATAAATAATGTGTGAGGTCACCCAATTCTTCATCTGTCCTGCATCTAATATTCATGTTTTCTAGAGGTTTGTGGTCAGAGTAAATAGTGAAATGTTTACCAATTAGCCAGTGTTGCCAGTATTTAACCACTTCTTTCATAGCAAAAAATTCCAAATAAATAGCCTTTTCTGTTTTTGAGATTCGTTTAGTTTTTTTGAAAAATGCCCAAGACCAAGTATTGGTCTTTTTTGATACTCGACAGGCTAAATTGGATATTGCAATTTACATTTTAGAATATATCTATCCCTTATCGGAATAGATATATTCTATTATATTATCGGATTCAATATTTGTCACTTTTCAGTATTTAATGTGGACAAATTATGTTTTTTATACTTAAGTAATTTTGTCGAACTGTTTAAAAATTATAACGATATGATTGATTTAACAGATGGGTCATCGCCGAGTGCGCGACCCTAACGCGGGCGTTACTATATTTACTCTTTCATGCAAAAACTACAAAATAGATTTGAATGAAATTACAGTTAAATATGTTATCAAAATAACACAAAGGTTATAATTTACTATTTTTAAAGTGTTATTCCACACTTAGGATTAGAAAACATTTTTGAAAAAACGTATAAAAATTTGAACGCAGCGGGATTCGAACCCGCGCCTCTTGGATACCGTCCAAGCGCTCTGACCGCTAAGCCATGCGTTCTACTACCAGCTGCGTCGAAATTCTTATACGTTTTTCTTACAACTTATTTATGTTGTTAGCATCTCTGTAGAGAGATTTTTACAAATTTCTACTACTTAAAGATTATTAAGAAATAATCGTTTAACAAGAGAGATTGCTATTTTATTTTAATATTTACTATTTTTAAAGTGTTATTCCACACTTAGGATTAGAAAACATTTTTGAAAAAAATTTTTATACGTTTTTTCAAAAATGTTAACACAAAGGTTATAATTTATATTTATTTTAATTTAATCATAATATAACGATAAATATCAAGTATCAAAGTACGTCCGCGAGCGGAATCTTGTATATAGGAATAATTTAAATAGACATATATACCAGCCATATGGCAATTCAGCGACAGTTAAGCAGCAAGGTTCCATTTTACATCATCATAAAGCGTATAGAAGCTTTATACAATAGCCTAGCTTTTTTTAAACTTAAGTTACTTTATTAAACTAGTTTACATTGTATATATTTGTGAGGTTAGAATATTATTATAAATAATGTAACAAAGTATATATAATAATTGCTTATTAATTTAAGCTATAGTGGCACAATGGAACATCTAATGTAAACGCAATTGGTTGTAAGTTCAATTCCCATTCGGGAGAATGATTATATAAAATAAAAATATTTTCATTACTTTGCTCTGTTGAGGTAGGTCACGGCGTTGTCTCTACCACTTGACCCCCAGTATCCAGATTTAAGGAAAACAGTTAAAGTAGTGCCTAGATATATACAGATATAATTGTATCTAACTACCCTGCTATTTAAGTCAATATAATTTGTAACATAATATATCTCTAATTCATATCATTTACAAACGGCGTTACCGAGTTACGGCGGTGTAACCTAGAATCGTCTTAGTCACCTACCTATTGTCCTTCAAATATTTGTAACGTTCACTCATACATATATTATAGTGATACATATGTATATATCTATATCTATATTTGCTTACAAAAGATTCTTTTATATCATATATATATATATATATATATATATATATATATATATATATATATATACATATAAATCACAAAAATTATAAATAGGATCGTAAAAATTAATGGACGCCCATAAACCGTGGCTCATAACAAAAACCCTCAATAAATAACCCTCAGATTTCCCGATCTTCGGTTCGCCTTAATGTCCACAGGAAGTAGGGTGAACCTCATCCGAAGCCTTTCTCAAATATCAAAAGTAACTTACAAGATTATAATAAATCCGCCTAATATTCTGAGCTCGCCTCTCAGCGCTTACTAAAACACACCACTAAAGCTGTCTACTCTACCTCTGTCGTCATTGTTAGAAAAAATAAGGCAATCTGCTATACTTAGAATCTAATCGTCACTAATTTTGCATATTCGTTTAAAAAAAACTAAGTAACTAACCCATAAAGTATTACAATAGATTTTTTTCATACAAGAGAAAGTTTCTCGTTTCTTCAATAGATAGGCAGAAAGATTCCAGTAAAAGCTAATTAGGTCTCCAAATTCCGCCTACTCAGGTCAGGTCTACTTTGAAGGTCAATTAGAAGTTAAAGATTGAAGTATTACAATTAAATTTTAAAAAACACCATAAAAAATCACCATGATAATAAAAAAATCAGCAATCTCAGGCAATGTTTCAAAAAATAAAATAAAAATTAATATATATCATTAATAATATTGCCGCAGTTGGACAGCGTTTAACTGTAAACGCAATCGGTTGTGGGTTCAATTCCCAATCGGGGGAGTGATTGTATTTAAAATTTTCACTTTCTCGCTCTGGTTAGACAAAGTGCGGCGTTGAGTTCCACCACTCAATACGCAATGTCTTAAATTCGGTGGAAATCGAAGTACGGACTTGATTGATTTACATCTAAATGACATTCAAAAGACGTTTTTGACTAAGTCATTACAGTACAGCCATTATATTGGCAATAAACTAAGTATAATAAATTAGACCTTTAATTCCATACAGGAAGCTACAGTTCGAGCAAGAGCAAGGTGAATACGTAACCTTAAAATATATGCAAATAACATAAGACAGGTCGTCATGGCGCAGTGGGATAAAGTCCGACTGTAACTAGAACATTAGTAGGTTCGATTCCGACTTGGAGTATGTTCATATATATTTTTTTATATTTTACACAAAATATGAGTAGTAATTTCGTTACTTAAGATATTATGTCTTGAATTTGATCGAAAAATAAAGAACGGAGTGTGTTATCACTAAAATTTCTCTAACTACCTGTCCAGGGATTAGAATGAAGCTGAAAAAGGCCCAATGAAGCCTAGAATATGTAAAGTTATTGAAAAATAAATAAAAATGAATATATTTTTTATTGCCCTGTTTGTGATGGACACAAGTGAGACTTTCAATTGAAATAATGTTTAAAATTAAAAAAATAAATATCTGATAAATAATATTTACTATTTTTAAAGTGTTATTCCACACTTAAGATTAGAAAACATTTTTAAAAAAGCGTATAAAAATTTGAACGCAGCGGGATTCGAACCCGCGCCTCTTGGATACCGTCCACGCGCTTTGACCGCTAAGCCATGCGTTCTACTACCAGCTGCGTCGAAATTCTTATACGTTTTCTTACAACTTATTTATGTTGTTAGCATCTCTGTAGAGAGATTTTTACAAATTTCTACTACTTAAAGATTATTAAGAAATAACGTTTAACAAGAGAGATTACTATTTTATTTTAATATTTACTATTTTTAAAGTATTATTCCACACTTAAGATTAGAAAACATTTTTGATATTTTTATACGTTTTTTCAAAAATGTTATCTGATAAATAAATTCCAACTAAAACGACACAAAAACTACTTCTTTATTCTATATAATATAATGACTCACTTAACAAGAAATGTCAAAATAAGTGAATTGAGACGTTTGTTTCAGCAAATGGCATACATTAGTGATAACACGTAGAATAGAATTAGATATCAAAAATCACTTCCTTATCACTATATAAATGATAGGAATCAACTATTGATAGTTTTAATTTCTAATAACACCTATTAAACAACGAATTATTTCTGTACAATTTTTCAAGAATATTTTGAAGCATTATCTAGGAAGGTTACCGCCGAATTCGAGACATTACGTGTTGAGTGGCGGAACTCAACGCAGCACTTTGTCTTACCAAAGCGAGGAAGTAAAAAAATAAACGTAGCCTATAGAGCTTTATATAAATAATTATTTTATTCATTAAGGAATAAATTTAATATACATGAATATAAGATATAAGATCGAAACATAAACCGAGGGTCTGATTTTCAATATAAATAGAATGTGAACGACGCGCGCGCTGTAGTTACTACGACGCCCGTGACCGTCATGTCCGTGTTTAAACAGGTTAGTCGAAAATATTATATAAATATAAATTTTTAAGAGTTAACAATCTACTGTTAAGATAAGAGATATTTTGTGTGCGCGGAACTCAACGCCATACTTGTTGTTGGAGCAGGAAAAAGGCATATTTTTATTTTTTTTCCAAGTAAGAATCGAACTGACGACTGTTGCGTTTACTTAAGGGCAGTTCCATTATGATATGTTGATCTTGCCTTCATAGTATTATATGATGTTTGTAAAATTCGAATATCAAATGTGTATATATATATATATATATATATATATATATATATATATGTGTATTTGTAAATTTTATTCTCTTTCGTAATACACTATACTTAAGCTATTACATTATTTAAACGGTCTTTATTTTTATGAAATTTGTGGAATGCCAAGATTAATATGTAGATATATTATAATATAGAAGAATTTCTTAACTAGTGATGTACCACATGTTTATAAAATATATAAAATAATTACTCAACAAGCAAGCAAAAAATGCAAACTATTGTAGGTGAATAATTCCGACTGACTAATTCTAGTAATTGAACAGCGATGATTATGGATTCGATTCCCAATTGAGGGAAAAAATAATTTAAAAAAATCATTTCTCACTTGTATGACATAATGCCTTTAACAGATGGAAAAAGGTAAATAATAGGTTTTGTTTATTTTAATATATCCGAGAGAAGTTTAAAATCGACAAAAACTCTCTTTTACTATTTTCAAAGCAAAAACGTATAAAATGTGACGTTGTCGTCCCTCGTCTGTTGAACGGTTTCTAAGAGGAACGGGTTCGAATCCCGCTGCGTTAAAAAAAATACGTTTTTTCTAAAATGTTTTCTGAAAAATATATTTAAAAAAAAAAAAAATTCCAGTATGTATTATAACATTTTGATATTAATATTAGTACTACTAAATCCTCTAATCACGTCTAAAATCACTCACTGCCACATTACGCCACGAGGCATCAAACGAAGTACGGAGTGTCTTGACACTAGGTTCTCTCTAACTATCTTTTATTAACAATATATTTACTTCTACATACTGGTACTAACAGATTATTTACTAAAATATATATTAAATTAAATGAATTATTCATATTACTAATATAAATAATACATTAAAAACTTAATTGTAATTATATAAAATGGCAATTAAGTAGGCTATACTTGTTAACTTTATGCATAACGTATACATAACGTCAATAGCATCATTTCCTAGTAAAAGCAAAATGTATGTATGTAGAATTTCATAAGGTAATTAATATTATATAATATAATAACCCACGTTTAATTTCTTTGCTCTGGCACGAGACAAAGGGCGGCGTTGAACTCCGTTACTCAATAAATAATCTTGATTTATAATTGAAAATTGGATATTGTATGTCTTGCCATAACTTACTTTTATTACTTTCTTTCACATATATATATATATATATATATATATATATATATATATATATATACACGATCGGCCTCATATTTCATAATCCAATATATGTACAGGCCGGTCGTGGCGCAGTAGAACAGCGTAGGTTGTAGATTTGATTCCCATTCTGGGTAGTGATTTTATTTAAATTATTTTGACTTCCTCGCTCTGCTAAGACAAAGCGCAACGCCAGTGCCGCCACTCAACACGTAATGTCTCGAATTCTATGGAAGGCGACGTACGGAGTGTCTTGACACTAAATACTTTCTGTCTACCCTGCCATGCGGGATAAAAGCGTGTAGCTCAAGAAATATATACATATAGACCTACCTTAAATAGGAAATAAATACACAAACATATTTTAATAGCTAACTACAACCTGACGTCCTTGCCTTGACGAGAAAGATGTTTTTCAAATTAATTTAATATTAATTATTAACTTAAAGAATAAATTATATATATATATATATATATATATATATATATATATATATATGTTCTTTTTTTTAAATATAAAATTTATTATACTACAGACTCGGTATTTTGCTTCCTTTCCTAATTATTATATAATTCTCATAACAATGTAATCGACGTCAATATAGTAGGCTACTTAGAACTAATAATAAAGGTTTTAAATTTGTATATATTTATGTAAGTGTTTAACTAGTAAGAAAAATAATTAAAAAATATTTAATAATATTTATAATCTTTATTTGGTATTAGATATTTTAATAACTTATCTGTATACGTTAATATTTAAACTATCTATGACATAACCTTACGTGTTTCTCGTATGACATACTGTGCCCGCTATTTGGTTTACGTGGATTTTTTTTTTAAATTTAAAAGAAAAGAAGCTGAGGCTGGTCTTGGCGCAGTGGGACAACGTCTAACTGTCAACGCGATTGGTTGCGGGTTCGATTCCCGTTCGGGGGAGTGATTATATTTAAATTATTTTCACTTCCTCGCTCTGGTTAGACAAAGTGTGGCGTTAAATTCCACATTCAACACGCAATGTTTCGAATTTACATACATATGTATGTAAACACAATTATATATATATATATATATATATATATATATATATATATATATATCCTCTTCATTCACTCGTTCCTTCACGCAAAGGTTAGGTAAGGTAAGGGATCGCTCGATCGAATAATCGAATAAAGAGTATTATAATTAACTCAACATTTCTATACAGATTCCAATATGTATGTATGTTTATATGTTCTAAAAATGGTGGACTTTCAAATAACTTTGATATAGAAAAGTTATAGCCTTTTCTATATTGGTATTATGGAGCTTCATTGCGGCGTTGGAATGCTGTTTACGTAAACGTCTTACGTATCTAATATCCATATAAATAATATTATTGAGTATTTAAACATGTACTTATAGAATTGTCTAATTATTTGGAAAAAAAATTAAATAAAAAATATCTTTCTAGTTTAACAAAATTTAATATTTAAATGGTAGCCGTATGTATATTCGCTCCCCTATACACCGGCAAGCTTCATCCCACATAGCAGGGTAGTCAGAGACAAGCTAGTGTCAAGACACTCTGTTGACTGGTCGTGGAAATCGAGACATTGCATGTTGAATGGCGGAACTTAACGCCACGCTTTATTTTACCAGAACAGAGAAAATATTGTAAATATCATCATTACACTGAAGGAATCCAACTCACATCTAATCACTTTTACCGTCATACATATAGCAGGGTAGACAGGAAGTACCTAGTGTCAAGACTCTCCGTACTGCACTTAATAGATCTTTTACACTCAAATAAGGTGAAATTTAAAATATAATTTATTTATTTAAAACTAAATAAAACTTTATATTTTTCTATTCCACAAAAACATATGAAAATCATTCATGAATGACATGAAAAACCCTTTAAAAATAGACCTGTAAAATATAATTAAAACGATTCAGGAAGTAAATATATATATACGAAGTGTGTGTTTCGTTACTCACATACAAAGTGGTTGACATTGTTGTCTTAACCTTGTTTTGAATTTTAAGTTCAAGGTTCAATTCTTGGCCAAAATATTGTATTTCGAAAACGTTACTACAAAGCTATATGTTTTTTAAAAAATATATATATTTATATCGAGGTAGTACAGCGTCTGATTAAAGACGCAATTAGTTGTGGGTTCGATATCCACTTAAGACAATGATTATATTCAAAATTTAATCGCATTTCACCTTTCTGCACGCGATTTCGTGCCGAAATCAGTCAGCGGAGTGTTTTGACACTAGGTTGTCCTCGTAAAGTGTCTTAGCACTAGTTTTCTAGAAAAAAAGCAAATTAGTTTGAAAAAGAAAAAAATAGCAACCCTTTAAATTATTTTCCCTTTAAATCGTTAACCTGGTCATCCTGACAAGAATATCATGAACCTGATGAATGATAAAATGAATTCTATGAAGATTTCACCATCACCACCATTAACATCTGGAAGACGTCTACTGCTGGACGTGGATCTCTACCATAACATGTCAGCTGATGACATGCCTCCCTTACCTTCTAGAATATATTTTACAGTATATATGATTTGGGTTGGTTTAGGTTACCCCAACTCGGGCACACTTATAAATTATTTGAAATTTGATTCATATATACAGGTGAAGCTAACAACATTAAAAAATATTTTTTTGTTTATATATATATATATATATATATATATATATATATATATATTTCGGAGTAAGAAAAAGAACACAAAGTTAAGAACTCACTCTTCATATAGGAATTATGACCTATATTCTTACCCACTGGAATCAGTTACTTTTTTATTTATTTAAAAAAAAATATTTCGCTTTATTTCTGCATAAAAATGATTTTATTACAATAACATACAGTAGCAGCGTTACGCTTCATTGTTCATACCAGAGTTGACTTTAGTAACGAAATCAACTCATTTATTGGCGGACTTAGCGCCGCACTTAGTCTTAACGCGAGTGAAAAAATTAAAAAAAATTTTGAATATAATAATTCCTCCGCCGGGAATGGAATCCAAAACCAATCGTGTTAACAGTCGCATGGTGTCCTACTGTGTCATGACAACTCGGACTATAGAAAATAAGTAAATATTACTTGTTATAAATTATAAGTCATTTCAAAGTCAGTAGGTCAATGTAAGACACGCTTTGTTCTGATAAACCTCTACATAAAGGCGTTGCTGGTATTTATATTATCAAATATTAATGTTTAGAAGTTTTTAAATATTATATTAAGATGTTTTTTTTTGCCGGTCGTGGCACAGTGGCACAGTGGCACAGCGTTTAAATGTAAAAGTAATCGGTTGACGGTTCGATTCCTATTCGGGGGAATGATTATGTTTAAAATATTTTCATATACTCGCTGTGGTAAGATAAGGCGCGGCGCTGAGTTCCGTCACTTTATACGCAATGTCTGGAATTCTAGGTACTTTCTGTCTACCTTTCTGCGCGGGACAAAAGTGTGAAGATAAAAAAAAAGTCTTTAATAATAATACTTAAAGGACACACTATAAACTTTTAATATGAAAAATAGGAAGTGAATATGAAGTTTGTCATAGATCAAATTAAAATGGAAATGGCAAATATAAAAATATATTGTCATAACTAAATTAAAGGTATAAAACAAATATAATATATATTACCATGTATATGCTGCCACGTTGCTATGGAAACGTATAGGTCTTTTACACACATCAACAGTCTATAGGTCTTCTATTTTATTAAATAGACAAGTTTAGGGGAGCGCGAATGGGTTTTTTTAAATATAATAAAATTTATATTTGAATTTATTATTATTTCATATTAGAACAGAATTTTATGTTCGCAAATTAAACTTAAACTACCAAAACGAGCAAGCAGAAGCGCTTGCTCTAGTCGAATGGAAAATAAAATAATTCTAAAATACATAAACAATGTTTCTCATTCAGACCGGTCGTGGCGCAGTGTGACAGCGTCTGACTGTAAACGGGACCGGTTGTGGGTTTGATCCCCACTCTAAGGAGTGATTATATTTAAATTATTTTCACTTCCTTGCTCTGGTAAAGACAAAGTGCGGCGTTGAGTTCCACCACTCAACACGCAATGTCTCGACTTCGGTGGAAAGTGAAGTACGGAGTGCCTTGACACTAGGTACTTTCTGTCTACCCTGCTATGCGGGATAAAACGTGAAGCTGAAAAAAAACGTTTCCCACGGCGTGAGGAGACTCGCGTTACCATTCTACTATGAGTGTGATCAGGCGCTAACTTGTACGGGACTCGTGCCTAGTCTACTTTACTAGATATACGCAGATTATGTATAGGTAATTTTTTTAAAGATAATGTGGGCTTAGACAGCATGGCTTAGCGGTTAGAACGCTGGGACGGTTGCCATATGGCGCCAGCTCGATTTCCGCTGCATTTAAAATACTATATTATATTAACACTTAAAAAATTGTACAAAAGATTATAAAAAATATAATTTTCTCACCTTGATTAATATCAGATGTATCGTTCGGTTTTGTTTTGTTTTTTTTTCCTTATAATGGTCAAATTTACCTATAAATATACTAAATTAAATAATAAATATTTTTTTTAGCTTCACGCTTTTATCCCGCATAGCAGGGTAGACAGAAAGTACCTAGTGTCAAGACACTCCGTACTTCGCTTTCCACCGAATTCTAGACATTGCATGTTGAGTAGTGGAACTCAACGCCGCTCTTTGTCTTTACCAGAGCGAGGAAGTGAAAATAATTGAAATATAATCATTCCCTCGAGCGGGGATCGAACCCACAACCAATCGCGTTTACAGTCAGACGCTGTCGCACTGCGTATATCGTAAATATTTAAACACGTGAAGTAAAATATTTGCACTCCTTTTTACAAGAATAATGCGAATTAAGTATGAAATATGGCACAGTTATAGTTTATATATATTTAGAAGGAACGCTAAATAATATTTTTTTTTTAAATTATGTAAATAAATATAACTCACACTACCATGTGTTTGTACTACGTTTGTATAAAGTGACATACACGTTGCTATGGCAACGCGTTAACTAGAATATCATCAGAAGAAAATAAAAAATCATTTGACGGTGTGCAAAGGCGACCTCATCACTGAGGGTGATCTCGTCCACGTTACCCTAGTCTTATACGTTTTAACGCTTTATTTTTGGGATACAAATAATAATAATAATAATAATATTTATATAACAAAAAAAAACGATAGAAAACAGATAAATTAAAGATACTTAATGCTTTTATCCCTCGTAGCAGGGTAGAGAGAAAGTACATAGTATCAAGACACTCCGTACTTCGCTTTCCACAAAATTCGAGACATTGCGTGTTGAGTGGTGGAACTCAACGCCGCAAAATGCAGCGTTGAGTTTACTTTTACCAGAGCGAGCAAGTGAAAATAATTTAAATATAATTACTATATATATATATATATATATATATATTTTTTACATTTTATTATTAAATCTCATATTTATTTTTCATATTTACAGATTGTGTTTCTACTTTGCTTAGTGTGCGTTGCGTTTTGCGCACCGAGGCCTGACAGCGCTGGCCACGCTCCCTTACCTGGACCGGGACTCTCTTATGGTAAGAATGGACGGATTTGAAATTCTTGAATTCTTACAAAAGACTTTTAATATTATTATTTTTTTAGCTTCACGCTTTTATCACGCATAGCAGAGTAGACAGAAAGTACCTAGTTTTAAGATACTCCGCTTTCCACCGATTTTCTGACATTGCGTGTTGAGTGGTGGAACTCAACGCCGCACTTTGTCTTACTCACTTTGTGAAAATAATGTAACAGAATCACACCCCCCCAGTGGAGATTGAAACCACAACCGATCGCATTATCGCACTGCGCTACGATTGGCCTGTATGTAATTTATTATAAACAAAAAGCTTTCTAATTCTTCTATATATATAACTTCTAAAAAACATATATATAATGTTTATTTCTGCGTGCAATATATAGTAATGCCTTCAAGTGAAAGGCCATTGGTACAAATTCTTTTTTTTAATGTTTTAATTTAGAATTGAAGTAATTACTTGTTTTTTTTTAAATCACTTCGGCGATGAGTTCCGCCCTCAAAGTAGAGTGTATAATTAATCTGAAAATGGAGTTTTTAGTAAACAGATAAACTTTTAAAAATATATTTAAATTTTTTTAACTAAAAATAATATTTTTGAGGCCAATCGTGGCGCAGTGGCACAGCGTCTGACTGTAAACGCGATCGGTTGTGGGTTCGATTCTTAATCGGGGTAGTGATTATATTTAAATTATTGTCACTTCTTTGCCCTGGTAAGAAAGACGAAGTGCGGCATTGAGTTCTCAACACGCAATGTCTCGAATTCGGTGGAAAGCGAAGTATGGAGTGTCTTGACACTAGGTAGTTTCTGTCTACCCTGGTATGCGGGATAAAAAAAATATTTTATACTTATGGTTTTATTTAATAAGATTTTTGAATTTTATATATAAAAGAGTATGTATATTTTTCTAAGGTGGCATCCCCTATGGCAGCGTCAGTGGCAATGTAGCGGAATACTTTAAGAGAGGACCAGCCTCTGGGAACCTGCGTAGCGCCTCGGACTTGGAATACACAGCGATTGAGCAGTTCTTATAATAATCATGTTATTTATTAATTTATTTCTATATATAGTTTTTTATTAAATAAGTTTTTTTTTACTTTTTTTATACTTTTATTTACGCTTCTCTTCCACATAGCAGAGAAGACAAGTAGTACCTCAGTGTCAAGACACTCCGTTTTTCGTTTCCCATTGAATTCGAGACATTGCGTATTGAGTGTCGGAACTGAAAACCGCGTTTTGTCTTATCAGAGCAAAGAAAAGAAAATAATTTAAATTTAATCATTCCCCGAGTGGAAATCGAAGTTACAGCCATTCGCGTGTACAGTCAGTTACTGTCGTTTTTTATTTATAACCTTCATATGTATATTCAGTACTTAGGATCAAAAAATTGGCTTTCTTGGCTGCAGTTAATATTAAATCTATTATGTGTTTTTGCTATTATATTTAAAAAGGCGCTTAAACACTTTATTATTGCTAATTATTTTTTGCAGGCGCTTGTACTAACATTTTTTAGTAGTATATATGCCAGTGTAATTTGAGATAACTCTGTATATTATCATGATATATTTTTCTCCGCTTAACCATTTACCAACAAGTGTTAGAAGATTTCAGAAAGAACACATTTAAAATTATTTAATGCTAGGTAAGTAATTGATACTTATCGTTAGATAAAATTATATAAAATCATTATCAGTTATAGTCTATATGTTATTCTGACACCTAACAGTTTTGACCCACTCTTTGCCTATCTAATTTATTTGAAAATTTGCAAGCGTGTCCATTTGATAATAATAACAAAATCTTTATACTTCTTTATAGGATCTATCTTTATCTATAATGACTAGAAAATGACTTAAGATTTTTTTTTTAATTTTGGTTTATTATTTAAATTAATTTGCTACAAACAACTGTATTTCTGTTAATGAGATTTGAGCTCCCGACCATCGGCTTCCTGTTTCTACTACTTTACCAAGAAGGTTATATATATATATATATATGTACATCATTATTCCCCGTTTCTATCTTTCATTAATAATCGAATTTTGATTTAGTCAGAAGTAGAACGCATGGCGCACGCGATCAGAGTGCTTGGATGGATTATCAAGAGACGCGGGTTCGAATCCCGTTGCGTTCAAATTTTTACACGCTTTCTTCTAAGAAAAGATACTGCCTTTGCATTCATTCCAGTATGATTTATTTCTTAATGTGTAATTTTTTATTCTCTGTGTACAATAAAGATTTTGTTTATTATATTTTTATCCCTCTTGTAATTTAGTTCAGTTCAGTTCAGTTCTTTATTTATGGAGTCCCAAGCTTACCAGAAGAGCAGGAAACGCTTCGTCAATATCACATTGAACACACAAAGGAAATTGTACAATAAAAGAGAGTAAAATTTCGTTAACGTACTAGAACAATACAAATAAATATTTGCAATATATATATATATATATATATATATATATATATATATATATATATATATATATATATATATGTGTATATGTATATACAATTTTATTGATTTTTATAAACCTGTTAGCTTATTGTTTTTTTTAGTTTATCCCTCATAGCAGGTTACATAGAAAGTACTTAGTGTCACGACACTCCGTATTTCGCTTTCCACTGAATTGGACTTATAACATGTTAAGTAGGTAACATGTTATGAGTCCAATTCAGTGGAAAGCGAAATACGGAGTGAGTACCAGAGCGAGGTACTTAAAATAATTGAAATAACAATCACTCCCCCGAATTGGAATCGAACCCACAACTGATCACATTTAGACGGTCAGACGCGATCCCACTACGCCACAACCGGCCTCAAATATTGTTATATTTAATATATTTATATAAAAAAATACAAAAGTGTTATTTTCTAATGGCTCACTAAGATTACATGTTGTCGTGCGAATGTCGTAACTTAGCACCGTCTCCTGACGCGTGACGGTAGACCTGAATTTCTTATATAACTATCAATTATATATTGCATTCGCTAAATACATATTTGTGCTACGTATACCTGACCCCGAGTGACCCACTTTACTGTGCTTGATTGTTAGGCAGAGTCGAATTTAAGTAGAGACTATGAGAGACACTGGCCCCCTAACCTCCATAATAGGGGGACATCGGAACAGCGGGAATCTTTAAAGCAAAGGGAAGACAGAACAGTACCTAGTGTCAAGACACTCCGTACTTCGCTTTCCACAAAGATTATTCAGCCTTCGCCGCAAATAATGCGTGAAAATTTAATTAATTAATTGTATTCCACTGTACTTGATTCTTACTTAGGTACAGTAGAAAATTTGTAATGGCATTCGATTTGTATGGTACATAAGGTCATTTCCGGTCGCTTAGTTATTGAAATTAATTAATTTAATCGATTTCAAGATTGAAAATATTTTTTTTTTCACAAATATTATAAGTTTACTTTATAATAAGATCTTTGATTTTCGCGATTTTTATACATTTTAAATGAAACTATTTTAACCGGATTAATCGCGTATACTTTGGTATTCGAAAATACATTTTGGACACCTGACGTTTCTAACACTTTACAGTAGTCCGTGGTCACATTTGCGGGTAGACTGAGCTGGCATTCGTCTCTCAGTTGATACAAAAAATTAATTATATCAAACTACCGCCATCGATTTCTTAATCGCCTCGCGTACTGCCCTGGATTCTTGCAGAATGAGCTCACTGTATCTTTGTCTCTGGTGTGGTGGATTTGAAACTTTAAATTTTTAATAAGTGGGTCCCAGGTGGTAGAGAGTTTCCAACCATTACAGTTTCTCTATTGAAATTTGGATGTTTTTGAATTTCAATAGCCTCGCGGATCATTCTAGGAACATATCTACTTTCCCTAGCGAGGATATGTGGCTTATCAAACCTGATGTAGTGGTTGGACTTATTCATTGTATGTTCACACACAGCTGACTGCAATACACGCCCATTCTTGACATCGGATATGTGTTCTTTCACCCTAACCCCGGTGCTCCTCTTTGTTTGGCCAATGTATGACAAGCCACAGCCACAGTCTAGTTTATATACGCCTGCACACTGCAAAGGAATATTACATTTCACGGGTCTCGAGCATTGGCTAACTTTTTTATTAGGCTTAAATATGGTTTTGATAGAAGCTCTTCTTAGGATAGTAACGCAGTGGGACAGGAGCTGACTATAAGCAGGACTGATTATGGCTTCGATTTCCACTTGGGGGAATTCAACATATTACATACACTAAAACACAGCACAACACGGTGTTGAGTTACGCCATTAACACCATCATACAACGATTCGATTTCATAAGAACAAGCTAATCAAAATAAACAAAGATAACAGTAACCCAGTAGCATACAAGCAAAATAAACACAAAATAACATGAATGAACAAAATATCTATATTACTTACAAATACCTACTTATTTCATACCTAAGTTAAGATCTATATATATTCAGAACACATTCTGTACATACATTCATTGAGATATTCGCAGGATTTTAGTGACGTAGAAGGCTTAGAATTCTTTTATACACTGAACCAAAAATCTTTACAGAATTATATATATACATACAATATTGACTCTTATTAATAAAATATAAAAGCGTTTTTTGCTTGAATTTATATTATATAAATTAATTTATTTGCAAAACACATTTTTTCATTCATGTCACGCTTCAATTCGGTATTTTCGAGAGGCCATTTTGATGTATACGGTAATAGTTACGTTGTATAGAAGATAACATTTCGAGACGATATTAGTAAAGAAATGCCTTATTTTTGGTGAACAATATTATAAGAAAAATTGAGAATTTATTTTATAATATATTAAACAAAATTTCATAAAGTTAAAGGCATTATAGTAATCGTCTTCCTTTTATACGTCCAACGCCCACTGCGCTTCCTCCATCGCATGCATCCAGCGGCTTCCGGTGACCTCGACCGGACTCGGTTTACCCACCTGGTAAGAGGCACTCGTGTGGTTCGTGGTCGCTCAAGAACCCTTCCGTTATAACGACTATCGGTTCTCCTCGCTATATATTATTCCTACAGAAGCTGTAGCTGATATTTTTTTTACTATACTGTATCAATTCGCAAATTGACGATTTGATAATAATTAGTTCTCCGCTCTAATGAGACAAAGCGTGGCGTTGAGTTTCGCCATTCACATGGAATTTCCACCCGGAAAGTGGTGGTCCTTCTTGCCTACCCTGCTATGCGGGAAAAAATGTAAAGCTGCAAATAATCTCATGTTAAAATTAAACATAATAATTTATTCTACCAGTCTTTCAGAGCATTCTCCACCAGTGTACAAAGCGCACACTTACACAAACACACACACACACACACATATATATATATATATATATATATATATATATATATATATATATATATATATATAAACACATTACATAAAGAAATATACACGTTATATATATACCAACCGGTTGTGGCGCAGTGTGACAGCATCTGTCTGTAAGCGCGACCGGTTATAGGTTCGATTCCCATCCGTGAGATTGATTACATTTAAAATTATTTTCAATTCATCGCTCTGCTAACACAAAGTCTGGCGTTGTATTCCACCACTCAACACACAACGTCTCAAAATCTGCGGAAAGCGAAGTATGGAGTGTCTTGACACTAGGTACTGTCTGTCTACCCTGCTATAACTGCACGATAAAAGCATAAAGCTAAAAAAAACAAAAAGGAGTATAAAATAATAAACAGGCGATGCATTTATATACAAAAATATGTATACAATGCTAACAATAGTTACTTTATGTATGTATATATGTATAATTTTATCAAAAAACAACAGCTATTAATACTTCAATAGTACAAACGTTTAAACAATCGACAAAAGAATCAATGACACACGTAATGAGTAAAGGGAAGGACAGTGGATGTGAGGAGGTA
The DNA here is from genome assembly GCA_032432895.1 of Dryadula phaetusa. Classification (NCBI taxonomy): domain Eukaryota; kingdom Metazoa; phylum Arthropoda; class Insecta; order Lepidoptera; family Nymphalidae; genus Dryadula; species Dryadula phaetusa. Next base: position 831,389 of record JAOYRS010000031.1, read on the forward strand.
CTGCATTATATGGGTATACATTGAGAAAAGAAGCGAACGCGGGAGCGGGAGCGGAATTATACATTAATTAACTAAGATAATTATGAAACAAAAAATCTGATATTGACAAGCCAATTTTTTTTAATTGATCTCAATTTAAAGATATTATGTGGGTTTGAGGTGTGCTATTGTTAATTAACTTTATCTAAATGGGTTTGCTTAGTTGGTAGGTTCTGGCCTAAGCTCAAACACTAAATATATATAGAGGAATCCTGCTCATGTCATAAAGTGACACAAGGCTAGCTGGATGGCCGCAGGGACCGGGTTGCTAGAGGGCGGCCGTCGCCTTCCGTCCTAATAGGCCAGGGAGCGGTCAGCTTGGGGAAGTTGATTGCCTAGTCTGCTGACCTGAGTAGGCATGCACAGGTAGCCCACGCGCTACTCCGAGCAGGCCGTCAAGGGTACTCTACCACCCTTGACTCCACGACGTGCCTTACAGGCTCTCCCCGCCGGGCTCAAGGAAGATTGGGTTCCCGTAATCGAGGAGAAGCACCGTGAGGTCACAATGGGTACATGGACAGCGGCCGGAATCCCACATATACTGCCCCGAGTCTTCAATCGGATTGGTATCCATAACGGATTTCGTCACGAAAAAATAATAATAAAAGGTTATCTGGAATAGAATGCATGCATGTTGTTTAAATTACGAGCAAAAAAGAATATTTAAATATATAAATAAACAAGGCCGAGGCTGGCCATGTTAGGACATCATCTGATTTTTTTTCGCGATGTATCCGACAGGACAGGGTAGTAAGAGACCACGGAACGCCAAACGCTACGGTCTCTGCATACCTCTTTTACCTCGTCCACAGTCATTACACTCTTCCTACATGTCCTTGAAGAGGTCCTTATGCTTCGATACTGTGCTTGCGAAGATCAACCGAGGTCTGCCTCTACCACTCACCTTTGCTTCACAAATCTTCCTTACCAGTCTTTCTTTACTAATCTTCTCGACGTGCCCAAACCACCTGAGCACGTTCTTTTTCATTCTCAATTTAACATTCACGCTTACGCCAAGCAATGCTGCAGCTAAATTATAAACCGCTATCTCAATTACTATGACCACAAAGCTATATATCTGCGGCTAGTAGAAACGTCGCCCATTGTATTGAAACTGAGAGCCTACTTACGCTAATTACAGTCCTTCCTCTCCCTCATTAAAGTACAAAACACTAACTTATTACCATTTTATAAACATTTTGACGACTCATGTTTGAAATTTATAAGATTTCTGCAATTTATATAAAATATATCTTAATAGCTTTTTTTTTAAAATTCCACCTTTTTCCCGCAAAGCAAGTTAGAGAGAGAGAAAAAAAGAATTTACACTTTGCAGGGTAGTTAGGACATACTAGTGTCAAGTTTTCCACCTGCAATCGAGACGGATCGGATATATGAAAATATATTTTAAATATAACCATTTCCCTAAGTGGGAATCGAACCCACAGTCAATCTCGTTAAACAAGTTAAACAATGTACAACTGGAGAAAAATGACCGTTAGAGAGAATGAAATGTTAAGAAAATATGTTGTCCAGTTTCCACCTTAAAACGTTGCGTATTGAATAATAGTTAATGTTAGTCTTAACAGTGCAAAAAAAAAGGAATTATTTTCAATATGATTATACCCTCTAATTGGAATCGAACCCACGGCCATATATATCTAAGAAAAGTTAATAGGTCAGTCGATTTTTAAGATTATTGCTATCAACTAGTATAAAAACCTCATACTGTGGTACAAATATAAAGTTTTTTAATGAATTATAAGATTTTAAGTTCAATTTTCCCCCTTGTAATATTATCATAGTATTGTACTTACTAATTATTTTAAATAACATTAGTAAAGTATGTAAAAATACAGTAGAGGTTTGTGATTAGATACAACTACTAAGAATATATTTAAGATTATCTTGTAAGAATAAAAATATATGGAAAAATATATTTTTAACAAGTTAATTTTAAAATTAAATTATTGCCTTGGCCATCGTGACACAATTGCTATGTGTGTGAATGTAATTGAAAAATCATCGCTCGAGCAAGACGAAGCGCGGCGTTGAGTTCCGCCATTCAATACGCAATGTCTCGAATTCAGGCAGAGCGCTCTTATAATGGGTTCTCTCTACCTTCCCTGCTATGCAGATACTATGCGGGATAAAAGCGTGAAGTTAAAAAAATAATAAAACATATAAAATATATAATGTACGCAAATTTGGTTTATTGCTATTAATAATCTCTTACAAAAACTTTTAGTAGGGAAGTTATATATAAGCTAAGCTGCAGAAGATATATGAAATAAAAAAAAAACCCAAAAATTGAAAAATAAATTTGGAAAAAGAAAACAATTTTTAAAAAAATTAGACGAGAGGTAGATTGACCTTCGAAAACACAGCATCGAAAATACAGAAGGAAAATCACGTAAAAAGCATGAGGGCATATATGAAGAAGATAAAGTTTGGGGACGAGGTGCAAAAGGTATGCAGGGATCGTAGCGTTTGGCGCTCTGTACTCTCTGACTACCCTGTAATGTATAAAGCGCGAAGCTAAAAAAATGTATAAAAATTGAACGCAGCGATATTTAAACCTGCGCCTATTGAAAACTGACCCAAAGTTTTAACCGCTAAGCCATGCGTTCTACTACCAGTTGCGTCAAAACTCTTATACCTTTTGTTACAACTTATTTATGTTGTTAGCATCTGTTTAGAGAGATTTTCACAAACTTCTACTACACAAGGATTATTTCGGGAGAAATAATCGTTTGGAAAGAGAGAATGCTATTCTATCAAATATTTTACTATTTTTAAAAGGTTATTGCATATTAAAGGGTAGAATATATTTTCTAAAAAAATTTAATACAAATATCTTAATTACCACTCAAAACATACTGACTTTTTAAATGAAACTATTTTAACCGGATTAATCGCATATATTTTGGTATTCGAAAATATATATTGAGTTGATACAGAAAATACATTAGACTGGAGTCTGTCTGTGACCACGGACTACTGTAAAGTGTTCGAAACGTCAGGTGTCCAAAAATGTATTGTCGAATACCAAAATATACGCGATTAATCCGGTTAAAATAGTTACATTTAAAATGTATAAAAATCGCGAAAATCAAAGATCTTATTATCATATTGACTACAAAGAAAATGCTGAAAACATTTCAACCAGTCAATTTAACAAGTTAACTTCTAATTCATGATAGCTTTACCAGATATAATAATTAGAGTAATTCACAGGTAATATATCGACCGTTCCAAAGCGAGCGTGCGTTGAATATCTAAAATCATACATATATTTTGACATGAGGTGTCATCGCACCTATTATAGCTTAGTTGAATGTTAAGAAAAAAAAGTAAGTAATTTGTATATAAAAGGTTTATGGACTCGAATTCACTTGAATGGTATACTAGTTATATATTATATAAATATAAATATACATGTAATGAATTATTATATTAGTTTTTTTATTTGCTTTAGACAAAGTGCGGCGTTGAATTCACTTAACACGCAATGTCTCGAATTCACCGGAATGTGATGTACGGAGGGTCTTGACACTAGGTAGTTTTTCTCTCTCCTGCTATGCGCGATAAAAGCGTGAAGCAAAAACAAAACTAAACAAACAAAATTTATTTTAGGTAAAAGTTCATTTAAAGTATTTTTTCTTATAATATATTTAAAAATTATTTACATTTCTCCGCTCTAGTAAGAAAAAACGCGGCGTTGCGTGCGACAGTCAACAAGCCATGTCTCTATTTCAGGCGGAAAGCGGTCATTTATTGAGGAAAAATCAATAAATATTATATTAATATATGTATATTAATATATATATATATATATATATATATATATATATATATATATATATATATATATTAATATGTATACAAATGCTAATATTAAAAAGCATTCCCTAATAAGTCATCTTTATATAATTAAAAAGTTGTAGAAAATCAAGATATAACTGTACTTGGCTTGGAAGAAAAAATATTTACGATTAAGGAAAAGATCATATAAAACTATTATTTCAAAACATTTTTTTTTTGGTTTAACTAAAAATTTATATCAAATTAATTGATTTTTAATGATTTTTTTGAATCGATAAAATCAAATATTTAAAAAAAAAGTATAAAAAGAAAAAAAAACAATACAAGTAATTTCTATGTTTTGATCATTTACAATATTTTGTGACTATAATATATATATATATATATATATATATATATATATATATATATATATATATATATATATATATATATATATATATATATATCTACTTTAATTACAATCAAAACAATAAAGCTGGTTCCATAGAATGATAGATAATAAATGATCGACGAATATATAATAGGCTTTCATGTATTTTAAGGTCTATTTATTTTTTACATAATATGCTTCTGATGATGAAAAATAATTTTTAGACTAAAATACACATTTCAAATGAAAATATTTTAAGCGGTTTAATCGAGTATATTATGGAAATCGAAAATATATTAAAAACTCTAAGTAATACGTGGTCGCAAGTAGGGCCAAACTGAACCTGCCACCGTGGGCTACTGTAAAGTGTTCGAGATATCGCATTATCGAATACCAAAATATGTATGTATACTTTTTTCCTCATTTACTTAGAAAAACATTTCAAATAACTTAAAGTAGATACGTATATCATAATAAAATTGGCCATACCGTGTGTCTAATCCCAAAGCATGGAGGTCAATAACATGGAGGAAGCACACTCAAGCGTGGTGCGAAGCGACATTCATATAAAACGTTCGTCTCCAGGCTTCGTGGACAGTGTCATACGAGTGAAGGCTGTAAATAGGACTGAACATGGCTAGTAAAACAGTGAGTACAGTATTGTTACTTATATATAGATAATTTTCTTTTGCAAATTTTGAAACTAAAAAGGAAATTTAATGTTCTAGTTTATTTACTATTATCTAAAGTAAAGGCTATTGTTTATTTAACTTCACGCTTTTATCCCGCATCCCGCAGATTAGATAGAAAATGCTTAGTGTCAAGACACTCCGCACTTCGCTTTCCGCTTATCTCGACACATTGCGTGTTTTGTGATGGAACTCAACGCTGCACGAGGAAGTGTAGTTAATTTAAATATAATCCATCCTCCGAGTGGGAATGGAACTCACAACCGATCGCGTTTACAGTCAGACGATGTCCCACTGCGCCATGATCGGCCTCTAAGTCTATTCTTTCTTATTAAATTTTCACCTCCTTGTCATAATATGTAAAGCAGGTAGAATCTTAACAATAAATTAATACTGTGATTAATTTTACAATTTTTACTTATTTAAAATACTGTATATTAATTTAAGCCACCATGGCGTTGTGGCTCAATATTTGACAGAAAAAGTGTTAGTAATGAGTTTGATTCTCATTAGGGGGAATAGTTTAACTGAGATGAAAATACAATGCGCGGCGTTGCGACCCAGACAGCTTATGGAAAGCAGAATGTCTTACCTTGAGGAAAAACAATACTGCACTTTGTCTAAAAATAATTATAGCTGTAACATAGATAGACGAAGTCCGCCGTGGCGCAGTGTGACAGTGTCTGACTGTAAACGCGATCGGTTGTGAGTTCGATCCCCACTCACTCGGGGGTGTGATTATATTTTAAATAATTTTCATTTACTCGCTCTGGTAAGATAAAGTGCGGCGTTGAGTTCTATCATTCAACACGAATTTGATGGAAAGCGAAGTACGCAGTGTCTTGATCTGTCTACCTTGCTATGCGGAATAAAAGCGTGAAACTCAAAAGAAAAATATATAGATATATTTATAAGAAGTATTTTAAAAGCAGAAAAAAACATATAAAATTATTACCTGCAAGTGCGCATGTACCTATATATATTTATTGCAAATATAGTTGGAAATAAATTATTAATTTGTTATTGACACAATTGTTATTACATGAATAAAAAATAATTTATGTAACAGACAAAATTCAATTTAATCATACTTTTTTCTTCTAGGTCATCATATTCTTCTCAATTTACTTAGTAGCGCTAGCGTTATGTGCGCCTGCGCAGGACCAGAAAGTTGACAACGAGAAGGAAGACCTCCAAACCGCCGCATCGCATTGGGGAGGGTTCGGTCACTACGGTGGCTACGGACACTACTATCCCCACTACGGGTACGGATACGGTTACGGATGGGGATATCCGGGATACGGATATTACTATGGAGGCTATCCCTACGGGTTCTACGGGCACGGGTACTGGTGGTAATAGATAGAAGGATACTTATGAAATCTATCCCAAAAGAAGCTAACTCTACCCAAAGACAAGAGAAATGCATATTAGTTATGAATTCTTAATTAAATGTGTGATACGTTTTAGTTTTATGAAAATTATCATGTTTTAGTAAAATGTACGGAGAAATATTGTGTTGTTTATAAAAATATATATATATGAAAAAAGTAGAATATATAGAAAGTGGATGGGCAAATTAGACAAAATCTTAACAATCAGTAGCTTATGTGTTATTCTAATGTATAAGTTGTGTTACTGTAAAGTAGATTCAGTAGCTTTTGCGTAAAAAAAGTAGCAAACGTACTCCCATACATGTCCTTTTACATTGCTTACTAGGATTATTATTGATTTCACTTATAATTGTTAGATAACGCCATCGTGGCACAGTTCGGCTTACGTATAATTGTACAAGCATTAATGGGTTCATATTTTATTCGGAGAAATGTTTACCACAACTCTTTCAACATTTTTTGACATTATTTTTAACATAGATTTTGTTATTTCCTAAAGAACAGAGAAAATTATCAATAGACTCTCTTTCTATCCGAACGAAGGGTTTATAGGAAAACTCCATAACCATTCCATGGATACGCCGCGCTATCGCCAACACTTTGCGGAGAACGGAACTCGGTATAATGCCTGGATCTAACAACTAACTAACTTCGCCTAGTATTAGTAATTTCAATAATAAATAAACCATGAATATAAAACGTAGGTGTTTTCGTTTGTAATCACAATATATTTGAGATTCACCACCCACCATTCACTTCAAGTTTTCCTGTATAAAGGTGATATAGAACATTAAATTCATATATTCTATTATGTAGATATATAATTAGATAAATATAGTTAACAATTAATACTTAATAAAGTACTTTATAGCAAAAACTTATATTTTTTATTCTTAACTTTATAAGGTCCACACATAGAAATTGTGTGTTTTGTGTGTGTTTGTGTGTGTGTGTGTATGTGTGTGTGTGTGTGTGTATGTGTGTGTGTGTGTGTGTGTGTGTGTGTGTGTGTGTGTGTATGTGTGTGTGTATGTGTGTGTGCGTGTGTTTGTATGTTTTCTGTTGAAAACACACACACACACAACAAATTTTGACTAGAGATAATTTTTTAAATGAAAATATTTTAAAGGAATAATTTTGTATTTTTTTCTCGGTTGTCACAAGTACACTGAGGCGGCATACGTTTTTTTTTTCGAAAACTCGCTTTAATATAAATATAGATCTTAGTTCTAATTAGCCGGCCAAATTATAAGCAAATGACAAATAAATAACAATAAAGAAAATGTTGGTACAGATACAGTCTGTAGTGCAATTAATTATATATATATATATATATATATATATATAATATATATATATATATATATATATATATATATATATATATATATTTATTATATTACTATTTAAATATAGCTAATTTATTGAATTTCTTTACATTCAGTTAGCATTGGTAACTTTTAAAAATAATTCACCGCAACAATGACTCTAAAAATATACAAAGATATACAAAGATATAATATACAAAGATATAATATAAAATTATTACAGCGTTGAGTTCCACCACTAAGACACAATGTCTCGAAATCAGTGGGAAGTGAAGTACGAAGTGTCTTGACACTAAGTACTTTATGTCTACCCTGCTATGCTAAATGCGTAAAACTAAAAAAAATATTACTCCTGTAATAAAATAATTGCAATAAGCGACCATGAGAATTGCCTTACATTATTTATATATATTTTTGAAACGCGTTGTTGGAGCGCTTTTGGGCAAATTATTTTTAAGTAACTTAGAGCGATTCATTATTGCCTTTTATCTATTCAAGGCATTTATATTATGTGTCGGTGATAGGGCGGTTATTGTAATCTATTTTTTTTAAGTTTTACGCTTTTGTCCCGAATAGCAAAACGACAAAAAGTACCTAGTGTCAAGACACTCCTTACTACGCTTTCCAGCTTAGTCATCTTTTTTTAAAATTTCAATAACCCTAACTGCAACAAACGCAACGCTAACGTTAACGCAAACTGTTAACATCAAAAATTTGTATTCTTTTTTGAAGTCCCACGAGTTTTCCACGTATTTACAGGACATGCAATCGTACAACTGGTGTGCTTCGAGAGAGGCTTGTGTCCAGCAAGTGAAGTCTTCAGAGTTCCGAAGTACAAAGAATGAGCAATGGCCCAATTACAACATATGACTTCATTGAAAAAAAACGCTTAAAACCCTGCAGTGTTAAAATTAAATGTATCTGTATTGCAGATTTAAAGATTCCCAAAGGGTGTTTTTTGAAATTAATTAATTTTTCTCTTATTATATTCTTTGGAAGAAGGTTTTTTTAGATCGAATTAGTATTAAAAAATATTCTAATAAATAATATACACCAATATGCCAATGGCCAATATCCAAATATATGCAAATCGCCAATATTCAGCTTGAGAAAAGTGGTAAAAGTAGTGTCTTGACACTAAGTGCTCTCAGCGAACTAAACGGTTTATAGTTTCTAATAAAAAACTTAAATAATTTCACAAGGCATACTCTTGCTATTGTATTTTTACAGGTGTTATAAATACTTTACATTTTTGTATATATTGGAATATAATGACAGACGTGAAATACCTATTTCTTGTTTTATAATGAAATCATAACTTTTGTGAGTTAATTTACCATTATTATTTTGGTTATTTAGAAATATTTGAAATATCTATTATATACATATAGAAAAATATGAGTGATAGTCTGTACATGGAATATATATATATATCGGAAAAAAATGATTGGGAATTTTAATCAATGTAATAAAAGCGAGAACATTTTTTGTATGTTTGTCTGTTTGTAAACAAAATGGCTTAACCGATTTAAATGTAATTTTTACTACTGTATTTTGGCCTTTCTCAACATTTAGTTTTTTTTAAATATCAATCTATAAAAATATAAGAAAGTAATATCAATTTAAAGTATATTCAATTCAAATTCAATTCAATTCAATTTAAAGACAAATATAAGCAAGCTTGTTATTTAAGGTAATAAATATTCTGAGGCCGGACGTGGCGCAGTGGGACAGCGTCTGACTGTAAACGCGATCGGTTGTGGTTTCGATCCCCAATCGGGAGAGTGATTGTATTTAAATTATTTTCATTTCCTCGCTCTGGTAAAGACAAAGTGCGGCGTTGCGTTCCACCACTCAACACGCAATGTCTCGAATTCGATGGAACGCGAAGTATGGAGTGTTTTGACACTAGGTACTTTCTGTCTACCCTGCTATGCGGGATAAAAGCGTGAAGCTAAAAAAAAAAATATTCTTTTTCCTTGTGAGAGGTTGGGGTAAAATACAATTCCCCTCTATCCGATGATGTGTTGCGGTTCTATGTAATGTAAGCCAGATTTCCCTATTCCTATCTTATTTCCCTTAGGGTGCAGTGGCTACGACAATTCTGGCAGTCGAGGCCGATACGCTATCTCCTTTCCTTTCTAGATCTAGATATAATTATATATTTGCTACTAAACTAAATGTGACCTTTTCATTCAAACTTTTCACAGACACAACACTTCTGGGAACATTATTGGAACATACAGAGGTCGTATGTATACTTTGTGTGGGCGTTAAATCGCTCCTGTTGCCATATTAGTACGTAATTTATACATTTCATAGTAAATATTTGATTTATATTGTTCAAAATGACATTATAAGATGGTATAACGTCATATACAAACCTACGCATAAGTTACAGGCGAAAGTATATATTAGAGACATTTGGGTTTAACCTCTAATAGGTTTAACCCCTAATGGGAATCAAACCCACATTAAATAGCGTTAGGGTTAGTCGTGACGCAGTGAGACAGGGTCTGACTATAAAAGACTATATAAGCAATTGGTTGTGGATTCAATTTCCACTCGGGGAAATGATTATATTTAAAATTGTTTTCATTCCTCCGTGGTACTCAACGCCGAGTTTTGCCTTACGAAGGCAAAAGTCGGCGTTCAGTACCGCTACTTAACACGTAATTTCTCAAACACCTAACTACCCTGCTATGCGGGATAAATGCGTGAAGGTAAAAAAAATCGCGTTTTACGTCAGATTGCTCCACTGCGCTATCATAGCTCCAAGGTACTCCTTGTCGCTACTTATCTCTGACTATCCTGCTAAGTGGGATAAAGCGTGAATATCTCTATTTATTTAACCTATAGGTATGTGCCTAAATAAATAAGTAGAATAAGTAATTCTCTCAAAAATACATTATTTTTTTACAACATGCATCGTATTTCTAAATAGAGAAAAATATCAAAACATTGCAACATTTCTTCTTGCAAAACAAGATAACTAGAATCTAGTGTTATAACACTCCATACATTGCTATCCGCCTAATCAAAATATCAAATGTTGTGGCGGAACTCAACGCCGTAATAAAGTGTATACAAGTAGATAAGAAAAAAGAAAATACTCCTTTAAAATATTTTTTACATCCTGTAGCCTTAATTGAGTTTTATGTCGTCTAAGAAATCGTCGTAAAGCGTTATACAGGAACAAATTATTTAATATTAGTATTTCTTTTAAATGCCGGAGGTCCGTTTACAAATTTTCAATTAATTTTCAAACTGGTTATAAATTGATTTAATATGTTACTTGCGGTTTTAGTTAAACAGAATTTTAATAAATAATACCTACATACGAGCCCGTATCCTGTTATTTAGTTTCACGTGTTAGCAGGTTAGACGGGAAATTCCCAGTGTTAAGACACTCCGTACACCGTTTTCCGCAGAATTCGAGACATTGCGTGTTGAGTGGCGGAATTCAACGCCATGCTCAGTCTTACCAGAGCGTGGAAATTTATTTATTTATTTATTTTTTAGGCTTCACGCTTTTATCCCGCGTAGCAGGAAAGACGGGAAGTTCCCAGTGTCAAGACACTCCGTTCTGTTTTCCTCAGAATTCGAGACATTGCGTGTTAAGTAGCGGAATTCAACGCCGTGCTCAGTCTTACCAGAGCGAGAACATGAAAATAATTTAAATATGATCATTCCCCCGAATGGGAATCGAACCCACAACCGATCGCGTTTACAGTCAAACGTTGTCCCACTGCGCCACGATCGATTTCTATATCTTGTTAAAAATTAAATTAGAATTCTTCTTACCATTTATAATTAAAGAAAACGAATCGATTTTCGATACAAGGTAAATCCTATTGGAAAATCAATTTATACCTACAAAATATAATTTTAAATTATAGTAGAATATTTATAGTATTGTTCTTGTTACTGTATCATATTTTTTAGACACTCTAATCGACACATAAATAGTTCTTAAGAAGCAGGTTTGAACCCTTTTTCTATTTGCGATATAGTCTAGGCTTATCTAATAGTTAAAATAAGATCATTGATTTTCGCAATTTTTACACATTTCAAATGAAACTATTTTAAACGGATTAATCGCGTGTATTTTGGTATTAGAAAATATATTATTAAAAAATTGGTATATCTACAGGTAGACATGTATACCAATATATGCCCGATTAATACGTTTAAAACATATTAGATTCGTTTAAAATAATATAATCTCGTTACTTTGCTCTGTTAAAATGTAAAGTACGTCTTGCCATCAGCCAATAAGCGTCGTGTTAAAATCAATCCACCCGTTCCAGAGGTTATCCGGAACAAACGAACAGATGGGCTGACAAACAAAAATAGGAAATATTTTATATTAGTATATATACAGTGTCTATATAATAATATTCCAAACGGACGGACGTCTTATAGTAACAAAAATACATATAAAGTGTGTTCAAACCATGTTAAGTTCAATGAGCTAAGTTTTGCTTTATACTATATACATATTCTTGTATATTAATTATAACAGAAGGAAGTGCGAATGTACCTGTTTAACCTACTTCAAGAAAGGAGGTTATCAGTTTAATATGTATATATGGAATATTGTTGATCCATTTAGGTTTCCAAACACGTGTGCTTAATTTGGTAAGTGTATGTTTGTATGTTTGTTTGTACATGAATTTCTCCAAAACAAAAAATCATATCGAGGTGATTATTTTAATTTAAGTTAGATAAAATTTAGATATACTTTAATTTAGCGAACAGTAAAAGATTCTTTAAAATTAATCCATTAGTTTCAGAAGTATTTGTATAATTATTTTAAAAATTTGAAGGAAATTTACTTTAATTTTATCTAGGGAATTAGTAATAGTTAACCCATTCACTCAAAAGCCAGTTTAAAATAAATCAATGATCAACATACGGGAAATACAAGGTGTGGAGTTAAATTACGTCATCCAATACGCATTGCTCGATTTCAGATGGAAAGTTTAAAATCTTGACACAATGATCACAGGTTCAAATCCTGCATTAATTTACGTTTTATTTTTTTTAAACGGAATTTTGTAAACGGTTAGTTTATCTAATTCGTCTATCCAGCCTCCGACCTTGCTTCCGGTAAGGTCGTCAGTGTGACCTCTCGGCGCACTGGTAACAAATTTATTCTCGCGTTGCTCGAACGAATGTGATCTTAAACACGAAGTGATGACATCTCATTTACTATGCTATTTTGTAACCGTTCGATAAATATTCTATTATATTAAAAGTATTATATATAGAAACTAGATTCCGCTCGTGACTTTGAATAAAATTGTTGATATAAAGTACCTTAGTACTTGATATTTATAATTTTATTATAACTAAATCATACAATATCTATTCAGAGGTTGCCAGGAAGAAGAACAAACATACATCCATACAAATTTTCGAGTTTATAAATTTAGTTGGGATTGACCTTTTCGCATTAAAATATGTGGGAATTATTTAGTTATTTTACATTATACAAAATATTGCATTAAAAATACTGATATTTAATTTGTGACGAGGCGAACATTTCTAGGCGATTTCAAATTACTTAACTAGACTTATTTAAGTAATTTGAAAGACAAAATCGAGATATTGCATGTTGAGTGGAACTAAACGCCGCGTTTCGTCTTACCAGAGCTTAGAAATAACAAAAAAAAATATTATCATTCCTTCGAATGGAATCGAACCCACAATTAATCGCGTTTACAGTCAGATACTGTACATACAACCACAACCACCCACTATGGCTCCTATTTTGTAAGCATATTTGAATAGTACAAGAATATTTTGAATTTGATTTTATTGCATACTCCAAAAATTTTGTCCGTTGACATATTTTAATAGCATTATTATTAAAAAAAATATATATTTTTTTTTGTATTTAATTTTTTTCTAATTTATTTTAGTTTGTTAAAAAAATCACATTTTCTTGTTTCCAGTATTGTATATATTTTAAACATACGAATTCCAATTGTAGGAATGTTTCTATTTATTCACATAACCTTTGTAATTTCTTAAATTGTTATATTTTCATATCGCTTCATAAAATAATAACACACGGCGTTGGATTCCGCAATCCATTACGAAATGTCAGTATATGCAAAGAGGTAAGAACGGATAAATCAAAACAATATCATTTTTTTTAGCTTCACGCTTTTATCCTGCATAGCAGTGTAGACAGAAAGTATCTAGTGTCAAGACACTTCGTACTTCGATTATCACCGAATTCGACTACATTGCGTGTTGAGTGGTGGAACTCAACACCGCACTTTGTCTTTTTTACCAGAGCGAGAAAGCGAAAATAATTTAAATATAATTACTCCCCCGAGTAGGTATAGAACCTTCAAACGATCGCGTTTACAGTCAGACCCTGTCCTACTGCGCCACGACCGGCCTCACAATATAATTCTTTTAATTTAAATTAACTTAAAAGCAGTTTCACGCTATAGCTCGCATAGCAGATTAGTGAGAGACAACCTAGTGTCAAGACACTCCGTTGACCGTTTTTTGACCGAGATCAAATCAAATCCACCTAAATCTAAATTTTAAACGTTCCTCCAATTGGGAATCGAACTCACAACCAGTGGCAACCTCGAAAATTATGTAAAAAAAAAATTTTTTTATGGAATATATCGAATACCATAATAATAGTGCTCGAGTATTTACTAACTTAACTACGACCTATTTCGCAATGTATCCCACTGATATGAATAATTATACAGATATTAATGTTAAATTTAAACACTTCAAGGATTTACAATATATATACAGACGTATTTATTTTATTTGTAAATAATAATAGGTATTTCTATGAAATAGTAAATAAATTATTAAAAATATATATTTCTTTATATTTATTAAAAAATATTTTAAAATTAATTTTAAATGATCCCTTTTATAATATATTTCAAGTATTTTTAAGAAGTACTACAATATATATACGTAACTTAACACCAAGATATTTTTTCAGTCAAGACATCCCATTTTCATTCTTCACCCGATATCTATACATTATATATTGATAAGCGGAACTCAACGCTGTATTTATCCTTATGGAAAATAATTAATATAATAATTCTCTCGTATCACTTATGTTTAGAGTTATCAGTACAGCAATACGTAAATTCAACAATACGTAGATAGTTTTCAAGTAGGAATCAAACCTGAAACCATCGCTTCCAAAAACCAAATGTATCGGTGGGGCCAACACCAATGAACTGTTCATTTGAAAAATTCAACTTAAAAAATTTTTATACATAAATTGTTCGAAGCAGTCGTTAAAGTGCTAAATTTGACACATTCAAAATTTATGTAACCGATGATCTTGACGATATTTTTATGAGAATCTAATAGGCCCATAGATTATATGGCCTACAGAAGAGTTATAAGCTTATGGGGACGTATCGTAAATAAGTTATGGTTTACTTATTTTTTTTTAGCTTCACGCTTTTATCTTGATAGCTGGGTATACAGAAAGTACCTAGTATCATGACACTCTGTACTTTGCGCTTTCCATTGAAGTCGTGGTGGAACTCAACGCCGCACTCTGTCTTTACCAAAGCGAGGAAGTGGAAATAATTTAAATATAATCACTCCCCCAGAGTGGGGATCGAACCCACAACTGGTTGCATTTACAGTCAGAAGCTGTCACACTGTGCCACGACCGACCTCGTATTTCGTACTCATTTTAAATAAAACTTTTGGTTGAATAAAGAGAAAACCTTAAAATAGTGGAAGCACACTTTAATGCATTTTAAACCCTTAAAACTTATACTGAGGTCGTAACTTAACTGCACTTAGGCACTTGTTAATTAGTATTTTAACGTAACTCAACGTCGCACTTTGCCTGAACAGAGTGGAGAAAAGAGAATAAAATATCAATAGAAACTTTAAAAGTTTCTGTACCTAATTAGAATAGAATCTTAGTCCTGTGTGTACTCACTGCCTATCCTGTATAATGGGGATGGGATTAAACACGTTAATTTAAAAAAAACACGACGAATGATTGATAAATAACTTTGTAATACTCTCGCCCTAATAGATTGATTAGATAGAAAGTCCTTAGTATCAAGACACTCCGTACTTCACTTTCCACCGAGCGGTGGAACACAACGCCGTACTTCGTCTTACCAGAGCGAAGAAGCGCTCCCCTGAGTGGGAATCTAACCCACAACCAATCGCGTTTACTGTCAGACACTGTCCCACTGAGCCACAACGATTGGCACATATAGATATTAACCTATTACCGTAATTATATTTCCTATTACATTAAAATTATGCTAAAGGAGGAGGTTATCGATTCGGTGGGTATCTTTTTATTTAAATTATTTCGACTCTCTCACTCTGGTAAGATAAAGCACGGCTTTGAATTCACCACTCAACCACGCAATTTTTTCCATTGTCACGAAGAGCGAAGTACGGAGTGTTTTGACCCTAGGTATCCTTTCTATCCTGCTATGCGGGACAAAAGCGTGAAGCTAAAAAAACAGAGTCTCGCTTAGCTTCTTGCGCCGGTTCTTCTCGGGCCTGAGGTAGTAACTAATTATTTGACCTTCAAAAAATGATGAATGAATATATACTTGAATATGTTAAAATATATGTTTGTATATCATATACCGGAGCTAACACTGTTCAATACAATTAGTATATACATTTTCTTAACATATAAAACACTTAAATCCTTATATGGTAGAAGAATGCTTTAGGCATTATCAGTACCGTATCCAGTTTATCATAATCACAAATGTAAATGTAGGAACAGGTGTAGGCATAAAATAATTAATTAAACATTAGATATTGCGTCAAAACTTTATCTCTTACTTGTGGGTTCGATTCCAGCTCAAGGACATATATATCATTGGAATAGTTGATAAAATTTCTAAGAAAGATAACACATAACGCAGTAGAGATGAAGAGGAACAAAATTAATAAAAAAAATAAAAATGTTTCTAATCCTTAGGGTGGATAACATTTTAAAAACACATATAAATTATGTATTCAATAAAATAGTTTTTAGAAATTTGTAAAAATCTCTCTACAGAGATGCTAGCAACATTAATAAATTGTAGCAAACGTAACGTAACGTAAGAATTTCGATACTGCCGGATGTAGAACGTATGGCTTAGCGGTTAGAAAGTTAGAACGGCTTCCAAGAAGCATGGGTTCAAATTGTGCTGCGTTTAATAATGTTATACATTTTTTTTAATATTCTCCAATCCTGAGTTTGGATAACACTTTGAAAACAGTAATATATATAATGCAATGCTTTTAAGTAGGGTTCCTATTAAGACAAAAATTAATAATCAGAGATAAATTGCACACAACGGGTTGTAATCGTCAGGATAATAACAAGGAATTTTTAAAAATGTAATGTAGATTTCAACATTTTAAATGAACCTATTTAAAATGGATTAATGGCGTATATTTTGGTATTCAAAAATATATTTTTAAAAATAAGACGTTTTGAACACTACAGTAGTCCGTAAAGGAAAGTCAGGTAAAGTCAACCTGTGACCACGGACCATGGCTCCTGAGATGGATGGGCATTCCCATCCCCATTTCCCCTACATTTAAAATTTGTAAAAATCCTTAATATTAAAGATCTTATTAGAGCTTAAATAATATTAATTATTTTTTTCTCACAACCGGAAGTCCTTCCTGTTTGCTCCAATCATTAAATTTAATGATAAACCGTAAATAGCTTTTTACCATATAATTTAATTCTAACCAGGGTTTGGTTCTATATATAAATTACTATAGCCTAGAGCTAATGGAAGACCAGTTTTTCTATCTAGATTTCCGCGATTTGGAGGTCATCGGGTCTGAATTGAGATTTGTTAAATTTACGATTATTATGCAAGTATTTTATATATTGTGTTCATTTTATTATTGTAAAGGACATTGTGACCTAGTGGTGTGTTTGTGAATTTTTATGTGAGTGTGGGTTCTTAATTTTTTTTTTGGCTTCACACTTTTATCCCATGTCACAGGGTAGTACATAGTGTCAAGATAATGTGTAATCCGCATTCCTAACATTGCGTGTTAAGTGGTGAAGCTTAACACCGCGCTTTATCTTAGAAGAACAAGGAAATGGAAATAATTTAATGATAATTATTTCCCCGAGTTTCGAAGTCGAAGTCCGAGATAGCGAACCAATAACCATTGGCGTTAGCAATCAGACGTCCCACTGCGATACCGCCGGCCTTTTTCGTCTTAACATAAAATATATAGGAACTGAAGTATTACCAATTAGTTGCCTCTGGCTTCCTAAAATGAAAACAAAAATTTAAGTTCTTATTTCTATCTAAAAGTACTTATAACCTCCGGAACAATATTTGAATAAATTTTCCACTGCGTTTAACTCTGCAGGGATCCTCATATATATATATATATATATATATATATATATATATATATATATATATACATATATATATATTTATATATATATATATATATATATATATATATATATATATATATATATATATATATATATATATATATATATATATATATGATTATTAATATCTTCATTACGGATGTAATAAATAATTATCACAATACATATATAATAATAAGCACAACTCACATACGATTTACATACTTCAAATATTTGTATCAGCCACGTTGATACAATATCCTTTATTTAATTATACGTTAACACGTGACTGCGTACAGGGATGTTGGTATTGTTTTAGCTTCACTCCTTTATCCCGCATAGCAGGGTATACAGAAAGTACCTAGTGTCAAGACACTCCGTACTTCGTTTTCCACCGAATTCGAGACATTGTGTGTTGAGTGGTGGAACTCAACGCCGCATAGATCTTTATACAGTATTTATATTTAGAAAAATCTGTGGAATAAATAATTATTCCATCATACTCACGACAAGAATGTCACTCAACACGCAATGCCTCGAATTCAGCGGCAAGCGGAGTACGGAGTGTCTTGGCACTAGGTGTATTCTGCTTTCCGCTAGGCAAAAAAAGTAGAGAAACACCTTTGTTTTATAATTTTATTGTGTAAATACGTTAAACCAACAAAATAAATGTAACATATACTACTACGTATTTCGTATTTTATAACAACTTTTTAAATAAAATGTTAACTTACTCGTTTAATTCTCATAAAGATGAGTGCCAAGATTGGTGGCGTAACTCAACGCAGTTTTTTGTCTTGCGGTAACGGTGAAATGAAAATAATCTGAAGGAAATAATTGCATCGAGTGAGAATTGAACCCATAATAAATAGAGTTTAGTCAGTCGCTGTCCCACTGGGTCACAATAGTCTCCTATTATATTTCCTATAAAACATAAAAAAGTGGGAGAAAAATTAGTTTACGATGTCAAGATCCTCAAGTATTTTTGTATAAAATTTCATCACACAGACAAACAGATTTACTTTAGCATTTATTATATTAGAATGGATATATTTGTTGTTCAAATTGAACTTTATAAAATTTCAAAATGCTTCATACAATTGTTGATAAAAAACTATTTTCAGAATATTTAATTGCATTTAAAGTATTTAAGCGACAAAATATAGTTTCAAACGTTTGATAAATTGTTGTCTCTGAGTGCCATTAAATATCACGGCCATATGACTGTTTATTCACTCGGAATAATTAAATTGTGTTTAATAGTAAGTATTACGCAAATAACAAATAAAAATGAACGAACGTCGTTTTTTGTTTTTGAATTCAATTCAAGGAGAATACTTGTGTGTTGAGAAATAGTTAAAAATAACACAAAATATTTAAATTTAATAGTGTTAAAATTTTGGTACTTATATGATTAATATTATATTATCTTGGTTATAGATTTGAATCTCGTTTTGGGTAAAAATCTATTTGAGATAATAGCAAATAATACAAAGAGAGAGAATATATTATATGAAAATTTAAAAAAAAACCTTGTTAAAGTACTTTATAAAAATTACCAGTTGTGCATTTTATTATTGTATCATTATATACACACTGCAACCACAGTCTGTACCGATTGAGGCCGGTCGTGGCGCAATGTGACAGCGTCTGGCTGTAAATACGACCGGTTGTGGGTTCGATCCCCACTCAGGGGAAAGATTACATTTAAAATTATTTTCATTTCCTCACCCTGGTAGGACAAAACGTGGCTTTGAGTTCCACCACTCAACACGCAATGTCTCGAATTCGGTGGAAAGCTAAGTATGGAGTGTCTTGACAGGTACTTTGGCACTTTTTGTCTACCCTGCTTTGCGGGATAAAAGCATGAAGCTAAAAAAACACACTGCAAACACGGTCTGTACCTTTGCTAAGTTCTAACTGACGGAGCTCAACGCCGCATTTTCTCTCATGAGAGAGAGAGAGAAATTATCTTTAGAGTGGGAATCGTATTCACATCCATTCCTTTTACAGTCAGACGTTTTGCCCACTGCGCCAACGCTGGCCTCACACCTTTAAATTTGTTTTCAAATTACTTTTTAATTTATTTTTGCTTAAATATCTAATATATATAATCTATACAAATCACACAAAACTCATTATTTCTGAGTTTTACCTAAGAGGGTCCAATTTTTCACCTTCAGCTCTTCAAGACTAAATCGAGAAGCATTGCAGTGTTGTCGATTGGCGAACAAAACTGGTGGTATAGGAACTTGTGACCTTAGATACGATATACGAATAGAACGATCCACTGGGTTATAAGTAACAAAAAAATTGGTTAAAAAATAAATATATTTGCTTATTAATTCATAGAATGCAATGTCAAATGTAGATATCATAACCATTTAGACCTTCCGTCTGTTTGTATAACACCATGTGGCTCCAGCCTCCAAATACTAATAACATCAAAAATACTTATTAACATCGAGCATCTTATATACTTTATTTACATAATGGAAGTTTTTTTATTTTTTCATAAGTTTACGCTTATACGCTTTAAATTACAAGATACTCTGTTCTCGGCGGGCACAAATTCAAGACAAGGTGCGTTAAATGGCGTAACTTAACGCCACGCTCTGTCATACTAGGGTAAAGAAGCGGAGATAAACAAATTGGATTTTACATATTACAATTCTAGTAACTTGAATCTGTTACAATATAGTGTTAAAAAAATCATAAATCATTTAATTTTACTTCAATTTAATTTTCCCAATATATAAAACTTATAATAATGACAATTGATGATATATATGTATATATATATATATATATATATATATATATATATGTTATTTTAGCTTCACGCTTTTTATCCCGCATAGCAGGGTAGACAGAAAGCACCTTGTGTTAAGACACTCCGTACTTTGCTTTCCACCGAATTCGAGACACTGAGTGTTGAGTGGTAGATGTCAACGAGGCACTTTGTCTTTACCAGAGCGAGGAAGAGAAAATAATTGAAATATAATCACTGCCCCGAGTGGGGATCGAACCCACAACCGAACGCCTTTACAGTCAGACACTGTCCCACTGCGCCACGACCGACCTCATTCATATATATATATTTTAATTTAATTTTAAACAGACATCCAAACAATTTAATATTAATTTTAAACGTCGTATTCGAGCGATGCGCCCGATATACCCATTTCCATTAATTATTATTCAGATGTACATATTTAACCGGGCGGCCATGAATTTAAACAAATTGAACAAACATCACTTATACTATACGATACGATATTGTTATGATATTGACCAAATACGACTTATTTTCATATTTAGTAGGAAAAAAAGGCTATAAGTATTTTTTTTAGTGTCACGCTTTTATCCCGCATAACTGGTTAGACAGTAACTAGTGTCAAGACACTACGTACTCCACTTTCCGCCAAATTTAAAATATTACGTGTTGGAAATGGAACTCAACGCCGCGCTTTGTCTTTCCAGAGCGAGAGGAAACGATAATAATTTAAATATACCGAGTGGCAATCAAACCGATAACCGAATGTGTTTACAGTTAAAAAAAATATTTACACACTTTCAATTTGAACACTTTCTAGAAAAAGGTATACAAATATGAACTAACACTTGTAAGCCGTCCAATTATTCACTTCCGTACAATTATTCAATTATTCACTTCGTACAGCTATTGAAACACTTTTATACGGTTTAAATTTTTATTAAAAACATAATACATTACATGCGTAGAGATAATTTTTTTTTTAAATTAGAATCTCCACTGGCACGTAAAATATCCGTCACCTTAGCGACGTCATGCACGTAACGTCACTAAAATTTAAAGTATACGATACGATTTTATCTTACAATTCTTTTATTATAACATATTTGCCAATAATAAATAATAAATAAATTGGCGCAGTTCGTAACTGTTATATAAACAGATTGACGTTAATTCTAAGGTATTATATTTAAAAATGACATCGCTTACGAACGTGCGGCGTTAGGTTACGCCGCCTAACAATTAATATTTGTAGGTAAATTATACAAAAATAGGAAACTGGATTATTTACTTTAACATATTGTTATAATTTTTTTTGTTACTTATTGAATTTTTAAATCAGTTGTTATACTTTTTTTAGTTATTATTGTAAATTATATATAATTATAATTTCTATTTAAATATTTCATCCATTTGTCATTTGAATGGCAAATTTAATTACAAGATCCTACAAGATGATTAAATTATATTAAAGATAACATTTATATTAATTATAAAACTCACACGTCTTCAGCATAAACGTAAAAACGTTATTTTATTTCTATGTTACTAAATTAAAAAAAAAAATATTATATCTATACAAATAAATAAAATTGGAGTGTCTGTATGTAATATTAAAATATTCACTTTTTAGTAAATTTTTGTCGGTCTATCTGACTGTTTGTTACGGCCAATCTAAGGAATAGTTGGGCCAATTTTGATGGTTTTTTTTGCTGACAAAAAATAACTAATTTAACATATTAATGTTTAATTTCACGCGACCAAAGTTGCTGGCACTACTATTATAAAAAATTGAATGTAGAATGCGGGAGTCGAATTTGCACTCCTCGGGAACCGAAAATTCCACCTACATAAATTTTGACGCAGCTGAATGTAGGAAACATGGCTTTGGTAGTAGAGTGCTTGCACGGTTTCTAAGTGGCCGGGTTCAAACCGATTCTATTTTTTTTTTCGTTTTTAAAAAAGGATTTTTATAAATCACTTTAATTATTGGAGTAGAATTTAACACATAATCTTTGTATACTGTATTTATAATTTCCTTAAGAGCAGTTTCGTATGCAGATGAGGTTGTACTAATGGATATTTTTTATTAGCCACGCTTTTCTGCACCACGACCCTCCTCGAATCTAATGGAAATTTCTAAGATCTTTTTAATTTCCAATAATAAATAATTTAAAAATCAATTCTTTCTTCCATACATCATCCATGAATTAACACTGACTTGACTGACAATGTATTTAAAAAAGATAAAATTACTAATATAAAAAAAAACTGTGGTCCGGACAATGATCCATATATATTTCTCCGTAACTGTGCTACTGCGCTAGCACTGCCATTCACATTATTACTTAATACCTCTCTTGAGCAATATATCTCTCTTAAGGAATATTTCTAGATATCCATAAAGAAGCTAGAATTCCAGACATCCTTAAAGAAACCTGTTCATAAAAAAAACTTAAACTGATATGACCCATATCAGATTTATCCACTAAGGCAAATAATGGAATCGCTAGTTTATCCTCTGTTGCTTGAAGAAGTAACTTATAAGCAAGGATCAACATGGCTTCTTACTAAAAAAAATCAACGAACACTAATGTCGTCAGTTATATCGATCAAGCAACGGAATTGGTTAATCAAAATGTTGAATATTTGTTGCTATATATACAGATTTTTCGAGTGCTCTTGATAAGGAAAATCACAGTAAATTAGTATAAAAGTTTTGAATTTGTGGTGTCAGCGACCCACTTTTAAGTTGGTGTAAATTTTATCTAATCTTACTTCGAGAGTTGTATGAGATAGTACCTCAGACCTGTATCGAGTACCATTGGGGGTACTCCAGGGATGAAAAAATGTCAAAACTTCTATTTTTGTATAAATTTGGCAACCACAAGACAGGAGTTGGAATATCTAATCGGCTTGCATTGTATGTACCAAACAATATACCTCGGATACCAAATCAATATTTCAACGTGAAATTGAACAAAGCAAAACTCCTGCACGAATATAATACAATAGTTACTAACGCTGAGGACATGGGGGTGGCTCATGATGCCATAGGATGTTTTAAATATAAAATTTATAAATTCTTGTGAAGCTCTTGACGTATTCTCATATTTAGTTTGTACATTTTTTTCTTTTTGTTGTTTATTATTACCTTTATTAAATAACTTTATTATATTTGTTAAAGAGCCGAGTCGTGACGCAGTGGGACAGCATCTGACTGTAAACACAATTGGTTGTAGGTGCGATCCCCATTCGGGGGATTATATTTAAATTGTTTTCACTTCCTCGCTCTGGTAAAGACAAAGCGCGGCGTTGAGTTACACCACTTAGCACACAATTTCTCGAATTCGGTGGAAAGCAAAGTACGGAGTGGCTAGACAGTAAAGTAAAGTAAAGTGCCTAGTACTTTCTGTCTAGCCTGCTAAAACAAATAAAAAAAAAGTTATATTCTTCTTCGTATTTCTTTTTATTTTCTTCATTTTGGTCATAAGTTAATTTCTTATAAAAAAAAGTCTTTATTATTTATAATTTTAGTTAAGTATATTGTTAGTGCGTGCTGAGTATATCTGTAAGTGGAATAACACCTTGTAGTGTCTTTCCTATTATGTTTTTACATGTGTATGTCATGTGACCTCGGTTGACCTTCGAAATAAACTGAACTGGAGGAAGGTTACATAAAAAGCATGAGGACCCCTCGAAGGGCATGTATGAAGAGGGCTATGACTATGGACGAGGCGAAAGAGGTATGCAAGGACCGTAGCGTTTGGCGTTCTGTCACTTCTGACCACCTCGCAAGGGATAAAGCGTGAACCTAAAAAAAAGGTGTCTATTCTGTTGGTGGACTTAATAAATAAATAAATATATTTGGCATACAATTCTGTATTAAGTGGCAAACATATTGCCGAGGCAACCAGTAGTTTACGGGTTAATGGTATTTAAAATAAGTTGCACCAATAAAGCGTCGGAACTTAAAATAATCGCAATCGTTCGTTATAAAACGCAAGTTAAAGCTTTTTAAAGGTAACGCATATTTCGACGGCCCGCTTTAGAAATTTTATTTACAACTTAATTAAATAAAAAATAATTATACATTAACAAATCATTTCTATAATTTGAGGCCGATCGTGGCACAGTGGGACGACGTATGACTTTAAACGCGTTCGGTTGTGGGTTCGATTCCCACTCGGAAGAGTGATTTTATTTTCAATTATTTTCACTTCCTCGCTCTAGTAAGACAATGTGCAGCGCTGAGTTCCACCAGTCATCAGCAATTGTCTGAAATTCGGTAGAAAGCGAAGTGCAGTGTCTTGACACTAGATACTTATATGATCCTTATAAACTTAAAACAATCGTGGTGTAGTAGCACAGGGCTGGACCGTAAAGTTGGTGGTTGTGGGTTTGATTTTAATACAGATTATATAGTTAATTGCTCTCTTTAGATGAGATAAAGTGCGGCGTTGAGTTTCACCACTACACACAACGTTTCGATTTCTGTGGAAAAGTAGAGAACGGAATTTGAGTGTCTTGACATTAGGTCCTGGACACTTCTCTGACTGCGCTGCTTTATAAATATATACGTGAAGTTATATACGAGTAAATGTGGGATAAAATAGTTTGAACGATTTCCTTATATATAAAAGATGCAAATTCATTCTTTAAATTAAAATAAAAAATGAATGATATAAATAAAATATACAAACCTACATACTTACATAGAATTGAGACGAATCCATCAAAAACGCCAAGTTGCCGTAATAAAGGACTTTATAAACTTTCATTATAACCACTATTGGTTACCCGATATTGTAATAATCATATCTGTATATGAATACGTGAAGCTGTTGTACCTTTTTACGAAAATTTCCAACTGAGAACTGACTGTTTATAAAGAGAAAGAGGGTAGAATGTAAATATATATAAAAATAATGCATAAAAATGTATTAAATTAATGAAATAAATGTAACACACACTACCACGTGTTTGACATACACGTTTATATAAAGTGACAAGTAAACGTTGCCAAGGCAACGCGTTGTCAACGCATCAACAGGATATCTAGCCCATATTAATATAACATCCGATGTGTTAATATTGTGGGAATGCCCATAATGTGCATACAACGATAAATCCACGAATTACACAACAGACGCATACAAAATTAAAAAAAAAGCACTCCAACATTTATTTTAGAGCTCACTTCATACAAATTTCAACATAATTTTTTACTTTGAAAAGTTAAAATCGTACATTATATATGTATAAGATATGATGAATTATGAAGACTGCAACTCGCTTGACCCGCGGCCGTGCCAAATGACAGCTCGAAATGCTTTATAGATATACAACTACGTAACCCGACACGTTGTGACGTTATATGATCGATCTATTGATTTTTTGATAGAAAAATATTAATAATTATTTATTTATTTATTTATATATATATATATATATATATATATATATATATATATATATATATATATAAGTAAATAAATAAATAAATTATTATTAATATGGAAACGACGTTCATTGTAGTATATTATATATTTATTTTAGCTTCACGCTTTTATTCTGCATGGAGGGCGGACATAAAGCACTTAATGTCAAGACACTTCGTACGTCGCTTTCTGCCGAATTTGGAACATTTCGTGTTGAGTGGTGGAACTTAACGCCTCACGTTGTGCTACCAGAGGGAGGAAGTGAAAATAATTTTAAATGTAATCATTCCCCCTGAGTGGGGATCGAACTCACAACCGGTCGCGTTTACAGTCAGACACTGTCCCACTGCAGTCTCACCGGCCTCAAACTTCTGCGTACTTCGCTTTCCGCCAGATTCGAGATATTGCGTGTTGAGTGGCGGATCTGAAGAGGTGTTTCGGTTCGATGTCATGTGGGCCGGCTTCCCTATTCCCACCCATCCTTTTCGTTAGAGTGTACTGGTCTAGACCATTCTGGCTTCTACACACTATCTCCTCTAACTCCCGTCCTTAGGCCAGCGACGCATTCAGAAGTCTAATGTTGTGGATATCCATGGGCGAAGGTGAACATTTACCATAAGGTGGCCCTTTTGCCCCAATTCTCAATAAAGACAAATAATAAATTTTGCTATACAAACATTCGGGGAATCAAAGCCACTGCCATCTCATTTGCAAATAAACTCTGTTCAACTGCGCCACGACGGGTTTAGAAATCATTAAAGAAATAGCATCTCTGAACGTCAAATTCTCCCGGATTCGAATCCCGGAAATATCTTATAGAGTCTATACGGACATATGTCATTATAGTAAAAACGATATCATGCCATTGAGAAAATATGTACGTACATACATCACTTATAGCTTTCCTATTAAAAAACCGGCTCGCATTATTAATACGTCCTTCCTTCAACGCGAGGATGCTGTGAAGAGCATCTTAAAATTAAATTATAAAATATTTATCTTTGAAAATAACATATTTTGATTGTTTTTTTTTATTATTTCTATTCGATTTCCTTGTTGATTATTGTCATGATTATATTTAAATTATTTTCATTTCCTCGCTCTTGTAACACAAAGCGCGGCGTTGAGTTCCGCCACTCAACACGCAATGTTTCGAGTTCGGCGGAAAGCGGAGTACAGAGTGTCTCTTGATATAAGGTACTTCCTGTCTACCCAGCTATGCAGGAAAAAAGCGTAAACCCAAAAAAAACTTCCTTGTATAGCAAGTGTTTGTGAACTGCATTTTATATGAAATAGACAAAAACGTCTAGTGATGTAAAATTTAGTTTTTGCTTTCTTTATCCTTATAATATATTTAAAAACATATTTAAAAAAATATATTATAATAACATTGTATAATCTAATAATAAAACTACAAACTTTATGATTAAAAATAATATTAAGTATATTACACGAAAAATTTAAAATTAGAGTTCCTTCTTACCTATGTTTAGTATTAACCACTAATCCTGACTTGCATCAAATTAGTAAACTGTTAATAAAGTTTCTAAGATAAGTGGTTGCACTGTGCCTTTTTCTTAGAAATAAACATCTATAAACAAAGTTTACTATTTTTAAAGAGTTATTTCGCAATTAGCATTAGAAAACATTTTTAAAAAATGTATAACAAAAAATTTGACGAAACGGGATTCGAACCCGCGCCTCTTGGAAAGACATTTTTTTAACAAATTTCAGAGTATTAACTATTTTTAAAGTGTCATTCCACACTTGGGATTAGAAAACATTTTAGAAAAAACGTATAAAAATTTGAACGCAGCGGGATTCGAACCCGCGCCTCTTGGATACCGTCCAAGCGCTCTCACCGCTAAGCCATGCGTTCTACTACCAGCTGCGTCGAAATTCTTATACGTTTTGTTACAACTTATTTATGTTGTTAGCGTCTCTGTAGAGAGATTTTTACAAATTTCTATTACTTAAAGATTATTAAGAAATAATCGTTTAACAAGAGAGAGTGTTTTTCTAAAATGTTTTCTAATCCTAAGTGTGGAATAACACTTTAAAAACAGTAAATATTAAAATAAAATAGCAATCTCTCTTGTTAAACGATTATTTCTTAATAATCTTTAAGTAGTAGAAATTTGTAAAAATCTCTCTACAGAGATGATAATATCATAAATAAGTTGTAACAAAACGTATAAGAATTTCAACGCAACTGGTAGTAGAACGAATGGCTTAGCGGTGAGCGCGTTTGGGCGTTTTTCAAAAGGCGCAGGTTTGAATCCCGCTTCATTCAAATTTTTATACATTATCTATAAACCTTTACATAAATGGCACTCTGAATTACATGAGAGAATATAAAATCCCCATTTAATTAAGTTTATTATACAAATATCAATTTTACACTATAGGCATTTTGGAACTCCAGTCTTTGGGAATAGTTAATCAATAATATACTACATATACAAAGATGGACAATAATTCAAAAGTAATTTCAAATCAATAATAAGCATTTAGCATTTTTTAAAGTATTTAAAATTTATGTTCCTCTGCTTTGGTAAGGCAAAACGCGGCGTTGAGTTCGCCACTCAGCACGCAACGTCTCAATTTTAGGTGGAAAGCAGTCAACAGAGTGTCTTGACACTAGCCTGCCTCTGACCACCCTGGTATGCAAAACAAAGCGTGAAATCATATTGTATTAAGATAATTCTTATTGATTTTACGATTGCAATAATTGGAATAGAGCAATGATCTATAGATAAATAAAGATTTTATAATAAAACATTCTACTGCAACTTTTTAAAATGAAAATATTTGAATAAATAGAGTAAACTCTAAACATGTCTAAAACATATATGAATATAAAAAATAGAGCAATGGCTAATGCACAGAAAGTATCTAGTGTCAAGACACTACGTACTCCGTTATCTACCAAATTTCAGAGTGGCGAAACTCAACACACTTTGTCATACCAGAGCGAGGAAATGACAATAGTTTAAATATAATCATTCCTCCGAGCGGAAATCGAACTCACAACCAATCGTTTAAAGACAAACACTCGTCAATAGCAATAAATATAGCAAAATATAATATAATTTAAAAAATATTTCATGTTTTACATCACAGAAACTATCTACATGATAAGATCTTTGATTTTCGCGATTTTTATACATTTTAAATGAAACAATTTAAGCGGATTAATCGCGTATATTTTGGTACAGGAATACATTTTTGGACACCTTGAGTCTACCTGTGACCACGGACTACTGTAAAGTGTTCGAAACGTCAGGTGTCCAAAAATGTATTTTCGAATACCAAAATATACGCGATTAATCCGGTTAAAATAGTTTCATTTTAAAACTATCTACATGACTAATGACGTCCAAAGGTATCAGTTTTTGCGTATCACAATATTTGTACAAATCATTCTACAAACACAAATTATTGTTTAATGTGTTCACGTATTCGTGACCTTACGTACAATTATTAGCAAAATCATAAAACTATATACCATCAGACGTTGCAAAATCCACTTTGCAGATGATCTTCTGCCTATATATTCACGATATCTTGTGTCCTTTCACGTGCTGCCCGTCGACTAGCTAATAATACCATAGTAATTATTTTGGATATATACAGTTTTGTATATAGTTTTTTTTATCCCGCATAGCAGGATAGACAGAAAGTAACTAGTGTCAAGACATTCCGTACTTAAATTTCTACTGAATTTGAGACATTGTGTGTTGATTGGCGTAACTTAACGCCGCACTTTTTCTAACCAGAGCGTGAGGATGTGATAATAATTTAAAATATAATCACTCCCCCGAGTGGGAATTGAAGCCACAACCGATCGCGTTTACAGTCGGACGCTATGTTGCGCCAATATCCGCCTCAATGTATGTATGTATGAGTCTAACAGCTAATAAGATCTTTGATTTTCTCGAGTTTTAGACATTTTAAACGAAACTATTTTAAATGGATTATTCCCTTATATTTTGGTATTTTGAATGCCTTTTAGGAGACGTTTCGAACACAGGTAGATATTTCTCTACCAAAATAAATCTCTCTCCACCCTTAAAAAATCTTAAGGCTGCTCTTTGGTTATTGGTCGAAGGACTAATACTATAGTTTCAACCTTATAGCCCTATGCAGTGGTTTAAATCTTTGAAAATATAGATTTTTAGTAATTACACATTTCTGCAAAGTATATAATGGTTATTTTTTAAGATAAAAAACTAAATAAACTATTTTAAACGGATTAATCGAGTATATTTTGATATTCGAAAATATATTTGGGAAAATCCGACGTATACCCGTGATTTGAAAAACTATATGGGTACATTCAAAATGTCAGGTTTAAAAAATATATTTCATTCAACACGTTCACTCCGGCTTTGCAACAATTTGTTATCCACACCTATAGGCAGGCGAGCTTAAATATTTTAAAACTATTAGTGTATTAAAATTGTCTATATTAAAACAAGAAGTGTATAGTAGAATCACATTTTTCCTTATGAATAACAGATAAATTCCATAATGTTTTCTCATAAAAAAATAACCTTTTTCTACTCATTATACAGGAAAAATATATTTCAATTTTTAAAAAATTAGACTCTTTGTCTTAGGAAATTCCAACAAGATATTAGTGGCCAGTCGTGGCGCAGTGGGACAGCGTCCGAGTGTAAACGCGACTGGTTGTAGATTCGATTCCAACTCGGGAGAGTGATTATATTTAAATTATTTCATTTCATCACTCTGAAACAAATCGCGGCGTTGAGGTCCGCTATTCAACACGCAACGTCTCAAATTCAGCGGAAAGTGGAGCCTGGAGTGTTTTGACACTACGTACTTCCTGTCTAACCTGCAGTGCGGGAAAACGTGAAGCTAAAAAGGCATTAGAAATTACATAATGTATTAAAATGTTATAACGTTGAGGTTGTGGTGCGCTTAAGTGGTCTACTTAAAACCAGAGTTAGGATCAGCCTTGTTCTAGATTTGGCGAAGTTGCAAACCAGCAGTGTGAAGTGTACGATATACTGTTTTAAGTAAAGGAGTAGGTTTGGGTCAATAACCTTATTTACCTACATCTTTTTTGCAGTTTTTTTATAATTAGATCCTTAGATGCGTTAACTTTGCGTTGCTATAGCAACGTCTATGTCTACGACTATGTTATGGTGTGTGGTATATTTATTTTATTTTATTAATTTAATGACTTATTATGTATATATTTTTAATTTATTTCTATTCAATATAAACTATAACTGTGCCAAATTTGATACTTATTTACGTAATTTGCGTTAAAATTGGGTGTAATTTTTTTATGTACGTACGTTTAACAGATCTATATCAGCTGATATAAAGAGCTCTTTGATTTTCGATTGTGATATTAACACATTTTAAATGAAACTATTTTAAAAGGATTAATCGCATATATTAGAAGAAACAGATGGCGGTAGATTGATATAATTAATTTTTGTATCAACTGACAGACGAATGCAACCTCAGTCTATCCGCGAGTGTGACCACGGACTACTGTAAAGTGTTCGAAACGTCAGGTTGTCAAAAAATATCTTCAAATACAAAAATATTCACAAATAATCCGTTTAAAATAGTTTATTTAAAATCAGCTGAAATATATTAAGGAAGCTGTACAGGTACTATGAAAGTGCCGGTAGACAGACAATGGCTGTAATGAATTTTAACAAAATATTATAATGATATAGAGAGAGGCTGGTAGTGACACAATAAGACAGCGTCTGACTGTAAACGTGAACGGGGGAATGATATTTAAATTATTACCACTTCCTCGCTCTGGTAAAGACAAAGTGCAGGGTTGAGTTCTGCCCCTCAACACGCAATGTCTCGAATTCGGTGGTCTTGACTAAGCGAAGTACTTTTTGTCTACCCTGCTATACGTAAAAAAAAAAATAAAAGTAAATTTCCATATTTCCGATATAAATGTATTATGCATATTTTATTAAAATTCCAAAAACGAATATCAAACTCTGTTTCTTTTATTTTTAGCTTCACGTTCTTATCTCGCGTAGCAGGGTATACAGAAATTACCTAGTGTCAAGACACTCCGTATTTCGCTTTCCGTCGAATTCGAGACATTGCGTGTTTAGTGGCCGAACTCAACGCCGCACTTTGTTTTACCAGAGCGATAAAATGAAAATAATTTAAATAAAATCATTCCCTCGATCACACTCAGTCACTGTCCCGCTGTTTCACGAGCGGCCTCCAACTACAACTTCATAGATTATTATAACCTTAAAGTATTCGAAAATAATTAACCTCTAGTCATATTGACTAAGCGCTATGATTCACTTTAAAACACTCAAAATTAATGATCAGAAATATACAGATGAAGAACAATATAGTTTGTTATGGTCAGCTTTCCTTGACATTTCACTCGACGTCGTCTTAAAATATAATTTTAAATAATCATCAACACACAGAAGCAGCTCCCAATATATATAATTAACGATCAATATATCACAATTAGGAATTTAATTTGTATGGGAATGTAATAATTTTTTTTTGTCATATTTATTACTGCTTTAGATAAATCATTTGATATTTTTGGGTTTTCTTTTTGATAACATGTTTTCGTTTTATATGAAATTCAAATGTTTTAAATGAAACTATTTTGACCGGATTAATCGCGTATATTTTGGTATTCGAAAACACATTTTGGACACCTGACGACGTTTCGAACACTTTACAGTAGTCCGTGGTCACAGGCAGACTGTCTACCTGTTACCAAAAATGTATTTTCGAATACCAAAATATACGCAATTCATCCGTTTTAAACAGTTTCATTTAAAATACTTACAAATTAGTTATCCAATCAGACGAAGTCAGGGCTACTACCGTTTATTAATAACAAACCATTAATTTATTAATTATTAGCGAGCCATTAAAAAAAATGTGAACCAACGGGAAATCGATCAGGTTAACGAATTGGGTAATAAGAAATTTGTATGTAATTTGTTGCCGAAATCTTTGCTTGTTTTAGTTGAAGTTGCCTCAGCGTTGCCACATGGTATACTATCTGTCGATAGATCTTTACTTGAACCTGTCACGCCTTAAATATTATTTAGCTTCACGCTACAGACACTCCGTTTAGGGACGGAGCTTAACGCCACGCTATGTGTTATCGGAGCAAAAAAAATGAAAATTATTTAAATAGAATCATGTCCCTGGGTGAAAATCGCACCCACAACCGAAATCTATAAGTTTTAAGAAATTATAATTTAATATTTAAAATATTTTGGCATGATCTATGACATTGCAGTTTCAAAAAAGCGTTTCATTTTTTATTAAATAGTTTTATTATATTACAAAGATAATATTATATAATACGGTTAAACGTTTACCTGTGACCTAGGACTACTGTAATGGTTCCAAACGTCAGGTTATATATATATATATATATATATATATATATATATATATATATATATATATATATATATATATATATATATATATATATATATATATATATATATGCAAATATTAATAAAATGAATTAATATAGATACATATAGTCAAAGCATTACTTTCAATCAACAAGTAAAAGTAGATATTATATTTAACAGTATGAAAACCAATATAAAGTTAGTCTCAAGCTATAATTAGTAAGAGAAAACCAAGTGTGAGCGCACTTCATTTTCCATTTATATCCGTATTTCAGATAATATGTGCTTAGTCGCGTAACTCAACCCTGTTTTTAGAACTTAAATATAATGATAATATTGTCTATAGTCAATGTAACCTCAGTACATCGCACCGACCTAACAAATTGAACTAGAAACTAGCATATTATTGTGGGTTTTAATGTATCGACGAAAATTGCTTGAAAATACGAAAATAATTTACATAAGAAATGTCACGAAAGCACTTATAGGGCTAGTAATTATTTATATTAACGTAAAGTTAAAGATTAAAACTCGAAAAGTAATAAGGAAAAAGAAGGCAGGTGGCGTGAGAAACGATCGGTTATGGGTTCGATTCCTATTTTAAGGAATTGTTGATTTTAAATAATTTTCTTTGGATCTCTCTTATAAGAAATATGGCGGCGTTGAGTTGTGGAATTCAGTTAACAATGTTTCGAATTTGAGTACAAAAGAATTCGTGGCTCAGTGTCTGACTGTAAACGCGACCGGCTGTGTGTTCGATTCCCATTCGTAGGAATGATTATTTTTAAATTATTTTTATTTACTGGGTCTGGTAATATAACGCGCAGCGTTGAGTTCCACCACTCAACAATATCTCAAATTCGGCGAAAAGGGGAATATGGAGTGTCTTGACACTAAGTATTTCCTGTCTACCCTGCTATGCGAGATAAAAGCGTGAAGCTAAAACAATATCGATTATGCTTACCACTGTACTAAAATACTTATCAATAAGCATTTATTCTCGTATAAACTTAGTATTTTTATCGTTTTCTGATTCAAATCTCCATAAAAATGATCATAAATTTAAATTTAGATTAAATACGAACACAAAACAAATTATTTATTTTATGCATTAAAAGTCCTTGAACTAATTTCTAGAGTTTTTTTATATATGTATATTGCGCACCTCATTCCCCCGCTATTAAGGCTGCTGCACTACTTGCAGCTATATAGAAGATAAAAGTTTATCAACTTAATATGCCTGTTATTGTAGTGGGTTGCGGAACTTAACTTCGCACTCTGATCCAATCTCCCTTTTCGACTTGGATAAAAAAATTTAATTGAAATTTTTTTTTTTAGTTGTAACAAAAACGTATAAGAATTTCGACGCAGCTGGTAGTAGAACGCATGGCTTAGTGGTCAGAGCGCTTGGACGGTATCCAAGAGGCGCGGGTTCGAATCCCGCTGCGTTCAAAATTTTTATACGTTTTTTCTAAAATATTATAGACTTGTTAGAAGCAGGTTATGTAAGTAAAATTAAAACAATAGATGTAATGTAAGAAACATCCATCTTGATTTTCTGACGTGTCCAGATCCTCACGTTCTTGCCAGCACCAACAATATGAGCGTTTTTTATTTTTGTATACTATTGCAAGGGCAAGTGAGCAGAGGGCAATATTTCAATGTTTTAAATATATATTTTAATAAGTATATGTAAAGTGGTAATATACTTTAAGACGTTTATCCATCATAATTTGCAGCAAAATTATTTTTATTATTATGAGGCAATCGTGAAAAAGTCCGTCTGTATACCCAATTGATTGTGGGTTCGATTCCCACTCGAAGAACCTCGAGGTTTGTATTTAAAATATAATATGTTCATTTCTCCGCTCTGCTAAGATAAATCACAGCGTTGAGTTCTGCATTCAATACACTATGTCTATGTATTGAGCGGAAAGCAATTAACGGAGTCTTGACACTAGGTTGCCACAGACTACAGTACTAAGCGTGTATATAGTGTGAAACTGCTTTTTTATATCTTAATATATCTATAGCTATCAGGAGAGTCCTGTTCTTACTTCTTTAGTACAAGAGAGCGTTTATATAATTCCATATAATAAAAATATTTTATATTTTTTGAAATTGAAGTACGATTTTGATATTTAAATATTATATAATATTAAATATTTTGAATAAACTTTTAATTTAATAAAAAAAAAGTTTTTAAAATAATAAAGTTGCATAGCCAACGAGTAAAATATGGTTATAGGTTCGATCTCCATATGGAGTAATAATAATATCGGCGTTAAGTTATGTCCCCTTATTTATTGAACGGAGTACTTAGAGCTAAGGCTCAGTATACGACTTTTCGTCAAATTCGAGACATTACGTATTGAGTAGCGGAACTCAACGCCACACTTTGCCTTATCAAAGCGAGGAAATGAAAATAATTTTAAATATCCGAGAGGGGATCAAACCCACAACCGATCATGTTTACAGTCAGCCGCGGTCCCACTGCGCCACGATCTACGATCGGCCCCCATACAAATATTCAGATACTCAATTTTTCGCAGCTTTATGTTTGTGTTAATTTCCAATTATATTTATTGAGAAACGACAGTCGTAGTGAATATTTTTTTCGTTTCACGGTTTTAACTCGCATTTCAGGATAGACAGAACGTACCTAGTGTTAAGACCGCTTTCCACAAAATTTTGAAACATAACGTATTGAGTGGCGTAACTCAACGCCGTACTTGACCTTACCAGAGCGAGGAAACGAAAATAAAATAAATATAATCAATACCCCGATTGGGAATCGCACTCACAACCGATTGCGTTTACAGTCAGACGCTGACTTACTGCGCCACTACCAGCCCAACACTAAAATCCGTATTCCGTTAAAATAGCAAAAGACGCTTTTAAATAAAAAAAATCATACGTTTTAAGTAATTATACGATAATTTATATAAATAATCATATTTATTCTCATTTTCATACATAAATTAAATTATTTAATATATCATTAACTGAACCATATTTAGTGGTAACCTTCTATGGATTATTTTTAAATTAGATGATTGACGGCTTAAGTCAAAATATAAAGATGTTATACAATATGAGGACTTCATCGCAGTGACGCAATATTATTTACAATTATATGAAAATATATAATAAGACCAACCACAGAGTTGAGCTCCGCTAATTAAGCCACAATGTCTTGAATTCGAACGGAGCATAGAGTGTCTTATTCTCTCTACGTACATAAAAAAATTCTTATATATATATATATATATATATATATATATATATATATATATATATACATGGACATTTTTGTTGGAAAGTGCTTGTAATAGAATATTTAAAAAGTAAATTTTATTTAAAATTTATTCAATAATTTTTTATCTCCTCATTTAACAGATGAATTGGGTGATGCTATTGAGGTGAATGCAATATGTACTCTACTTTCCGCCGAATTCGAAACGTTGCCTGTTGAGTGGCGGAACTGAGTGGAACTCAACGCCGCACTTGCAGAATTTAAATATAAAATCAATTTCAGAAGTTCAAAAATCGTTATAACCGTTATTTACTTGTCTTATGACAATATACATGCAATCCGGGCAGATCCGGTTATTTTTATCTGGCGTTAGTCACATTGTTTTTAGTATATGAGGAATTGAAGAAATTGAAAGGAATTCTTTCACCAGAATTTAGAGTCCCCCCTATTGTCCTTATTTATTTACTCTCCCCTATTGGCCCTATTGTCAACTCCCCTGGAGTTATTATTGGTAAGACAAAGTGCGGCGTTCAATTCCACGACTCAACACGCAATGTCTCGAATTCGGCGAACAGCGAAGTACAGAGTGTTTTGACACAAAAGTGTGAAGCTAAAATAAATAAAATGAGAAATTAAAAAAGTTGAAAATAGAAGGTTATAACAAATCGGAGATTCAAACTATGATTTCTTCGGTTCTATAGTATTTTATCTTCCCGTACGAGCGCTGATCCTAACCACTTTTGTTAATTTGCTATGAAGTTTCTAATCATATCAAGAGCCAATATTTTAGTATTCATTATAGAATCAATAAATTATCATATTATAATCTTTAAAATATATTAATTTTATGTTTTAAAAACGTCTAAGGTCTGTATAAATTATATAAAACCAAGCGTTATATATTATAATAGAAGTGAAGTGAAGTTAAAATTTTAAAATGTTATATCAGGACTTGACGAGTTCCTTCATATAAAAATTAAAATTAATAAAAGCATAAAAGGTACTTGTTTGAAAAGCTTGTATGCGAAAATGTGTGTTTATGTGAGTGTCTGAGTGTGTGTTAGTTAGTAAATGTATGTGTGTGTGCATGTGTGTCAATGTGTGCGTGTGTGTGTGTGCATGTATTTATAAAATACGAAGAATTATATCACTAATTTTATTAAAGTTTAATAATTTTGTAAAAACAAAGTGTCAAAGCACACTACTCTCCGCTTCCAGGACGTAACTTCTCGATGTGGGGCGGAAGTTGAAGAACGAAGTCTTGACATAGGATCATCTCTGAATACCCTATTATACGGAATAAAGAGGAAAACTAAATATAGTTTATAACAGGTTTACTTTTTTTTAGCTTCACGCTTTTATCCCCCATAGCAGAGTAGACAGAAAGTACCTAGTGTTAAGACACTCCGTAAAATTCGAGAATTAATAAAATATTTATAAAATATTTTAATTTGACTATGGAATAAATATAAAAAAAAATTATATACACCGAATGGAAGTTAGTAAGGAGATTGTTTAAACGTATATCATATTTACTTTGTAAACAATCTCATGTACTACTGAAATAAAATATTATCGTTACGTATTGTTTTTATATACAGGGATTGGAAAAAATCTTTTGTAATTTTAAGAGAGAATATTCACGTGACAGATTGTCTGTTTAATGTATTAGTTTAATAAATTAAACAGATCATCGTGGCGCAGTGGAACGGTGGCTAACTGTAAAGTGGTTGTGGGCTCCATTCCCACTCGGGGGAATGATTTCTACACAATGTCAAGACAATGTAAGCCGCTCAACACGCAATGTTTCGACTTTGGAAGGCAATTCACGGTGCGTTTTGACACTAGGTTGTCTCAAACTAGTATGAAATACCGCATAAAGTATGTATAGACAATAAAATTCGAATTCACAAAAAATAATAATATGGGGCCGACAATGTCTCTAAATGTGATTATTTGTGGGTTCGATTCCCATTCAAAGAGTGAGTATCTCAAATAATATTTTCTTTCACCATTCTAGTAAGACAAACCGCGGGGTTGAGTTCCGCCACTCAACACACAATATCTTGGTTACAGCAGGTTTCTCTTGGCTACTGTGCAATATAGATTAGAGCATGAAGCTTTAGAATGGAATGGAATATGGAAAATTTATTGGTTTTTATTTTTACCATACTCAATAACCTTGCTAAAGTTTTATTAGATATTTAAGTTTATTCCGGGAATTGATTCCACAACCTTCGATTTCATAATATAAGTTAGTCATTCTTAAATTTAATGATAAGTTAAATTTTTTTCAAAAAAAAACGTAATTTATAAGGGAATTTCAAAAATATAAAATATATATAATATAAAACATTTAAAACAGACAGACAATCCTACTAAATAAACTAAAACTCAACTCTAGGTAACTATTTAAAACAGCGAAACTCTATCCCATCTAGCAAAGTAGACAGAGAGAATTTAGTATCCAAATATTCCGTTCGCCGTTAGCCAGCTACGTTTGAGACATTGAGTGTTAGTTAGCGGAACTCAACGCCACGCTCTTTCCGCTAGTTTAAATATAATCGTTCCCCTGATACGGAATGAAATCCACAAGCAACTGCGTTTACATTGAGACACTGCTCCAATACACTATTGTCAAAGTGAAATGATTTTATACAAAATAAGATTTTTACACGCTTTATTTTTTGTACGTCAGATTAAAAAAGTGGGACAGCGTTAGACTGTAAATGTGATCAGTTGTGGGTTCGATTACCACTCAGGGTAATTTTTAAATTTAAATTATTTTTCGCTCTGGTAAGACAAAGTGGGGCCTATAATTTCGCTACTCAACACAGAGCGGAGTATTCCTATCTACACTGCTATGTAAGATAAAAGCGTGAAGCTAAAAAATAATAATAGTTTTTTTTTACCTTCACGCTTTTTATCCCGCATAGCAACGTAGACAGAAAGTATCTAGTGTCAAGACACTCCGTACTTCGCTTTCCACCGAATTGGAGACATTGCGTTTGGAGTGTATGAACTGAACGCACTTTGTATTACCAGTAGACGGTTATACGCACTACGCCACGACGGCCCTCAAGAATTTATAATTAAGTTAATCTAATGATTACTATTACCAAAAAAAAATATGAACACAAAAGTATTAAAAAGTTCAATAATTTTATTTAATAAAATTTCTTTAATATTTTTTATAATAATATTATGTTAATATTTATTTAGCCTTTTACTATTGGAACGTGGCTTAGGGCATTTGCCGTGTAAGTCAGAGTGAACCTAGTTTGAAGTTCTTTTCCCACTATATACTACCACATACTTATGTGTAATTTTGGTGTTAATCTAAAATGACCGCCGCAACGAAATAGTGAACAATTTGGCATTTGGCAACCCAATGTGGGGTTTCAAATAAAGAAGCTGGATTTGTAGAATACATTAGTATGAAAAAAACCTTTTCTTTATTTATTTATTCATTTATTTATTCCTTTACTTATCAAACTGCTGCATTATAAATCTCAAGTTAGTGTCAAAACACTTACGACGAAGTAAAGTCACATTTTACCCAACCACGTGACGCAAAGAATGATCAGATCGGTCGGTGCCATTTCTAAACCAATGAAAAGTACTCGAGGAACTTTTGTTTCGGGCTTCAGTATCTTCTATTCCAATATTGTAATCAACTGGGTTTGTATCCTCCTTTCAGATTTTTTTTTCATGATATTTTATATGCAGTCTATGCCATTTTTAATATATATATATATATATATATATATATATATATATATATATATATATATATATATATATATATATATATATATATATATATAATTTGTCTATTGTTCTATCAAGAATAAACGAATCCCCAAATATTTCTCTCACAGTGAATAGACCTAGAATATATTTAAAAAAAACATAAAACTTAAAAAATTTGTATATTTATAAACAAAAAAAAACGTTTGTCCTTACGTTGACAATAATAATTATAAAGAAATAGAAAACAAGACATACCTAATTATTTACTTAATATTTTTAAAGCAAATCGATCGTAAACAGTGTTATTTGGCCTGCAAAGCTATATATGTTGGTGGGATGCGCGCGACGGTCAAACGAGTTGCGCACGCGCAAGTATTGTGTTGTGTCTCTGTGAACATGCAGTGAGTGGATCTCAGGCGATATGGTGAGCATAATTGCATTGTTATATAAAATTTTAATAGATAATCTAATTTTAGTGCGTTATTACGAGTCAAAACTAAATAAATTGTCTTTTTTTATATATGAAACATCTTTTTTTAATTACGTTTTTACTAGATTATAATAAACATGTGTAAGATATGGAAAATGTTTTTTTTTAAATAATTATTATCACCAATAAAATATGAACACAGAAAGTATTATAAAGATTAATTGTCATTTTGCTTTATTAAATTTTTATCTCTTGGCCTTTTTATTGGAAAGCAGCGAAACGCTTTTCCTGCCTACAAGGATAATCAGAGAGAACCTAGACTCAAGCTCGTTCTCCACCTTATAAATTAAAAAAAAAACATCTTAACTGGCGTAAATCAACGCTGCGAATTATTTTTACTCATTAGCTGTATGAAAATAATTTCAAAAATAATATTTCCCCTAATAGGAATTAAACCTCTTACCATTAACGTTTACAGTCAGACATTGTCACACTACTCCACGACGGTCTCTATATAAAGCTATTTCTATTATCACCGAAACTAACTAATTCTTTTCTATTAAGCACCAATAAAATACTGCTTGGTGCAAAAATCTTACATTTTTAGTCAAAAAATGTATTTTTATATCATTTTCAAGCGATACTTTAAAATTAGTTAAAATTTAAAGATAATACTTAGATAAATTAGCCGTTAATATATATAGATATATTAACGGCTAACTAATCTAAGTATTATCTGAAACTATATAACAAGTTTAACAGTAATGGCTAACAACGAAATATTTATGAACATAAAGACATTTTTATATAAGTCTCTTAGAATATACATTCCTTTTTAGCTTCACGCTCTTATCCTGACTAGCAGGGCAGCTTACACTCTGTACTTCGATACAAACAATGAATACAAATTTGAGACATTGCGTATTGATTGGCGGAACTCTATGCCGCACTTTGTCTTACCAGAGCCGGAAAGTGAAAATAATTTAAATATAACCGCTCCCCCGAAAGGGAATCAAACGCGTAACCGATCGCGATTTATATAAACATTATATTTCGAAATAGAGGGAAATAGCACCTCAAATATAATTTCATATATAGTTCAGGTGTATATATATATATATATATATATATATATATATAATTAGTTTCGACAAGTTCGCATCTACTTGTAAGTTGTAATAATTTTAAATAACTTTAAAGTTATCGTGGCAGTGGTACAGTGTCTAATTTTTTCGACCTAACACTTAGTGTCTCGATTTTGAGTAAAAATAGTGTCTTGACACTAGATTGTCTCAGACTACCGTGCTATGCGGGATAAAGCCTGAATTATATAACTATAGAAAATAACTGTTTAATATTGTGTTTTTGTATTAACATTGTATCTATTTAAATTCAAACATTAATAAATATTAATTTCATATATATTTTTTTAATGCATTTCATAATATTTAAATTTAGTTTGTTGATCGGAGACTGATAAGGAATTACAACTATAAATTAATGCATATTTTATAGTATAGTATTAACTTTGAATAATTTAAAAAAAAATTACATACATTTTTCAAAGCCGTAGAAGCGCAGTTCGACTGCTTACGCGATGGTTAAAGATTCGATTCCTACTAATAATTATATTTATGTTAAATATTGTATGTCTTCATTTTGCATCTCTGGTAAGGTGGAGTTTAATTCCGCTACTCAAAACACAATGTTTCGAATTTAAGTGTAAAGTCTACTGAGTGTTTTGACACTACGTTATATCTGGTCTGTTATTTAGAAGATTTCATTTCATTATAAAGAAAACTAATAAATAAATTATCTTATATTTAAAAGTACATAAAAAAAAACCTAAAACCATCAACTTCTAGGTCATATAACATTAACAATACCAATAACAATGTGTAAGAAAACACCCGCACTCCTGCATATTCAGTTATGCATATCTTAAAATTGAGTCATTTGCTTGGACAATGCGTTAAGTACACTTGCACTCAAAAGCCTAGCAAGTTTATCTAATATCTATATGTAAAAATCTATATAGAATCTATTAGAGAAAACCTAATATAACTTTATTATAAACGTAGAGATATAGATTTGTTAGGCACGTCTCTATTAAGATAATATTGTGGTAACGTCAGTTTCAGCCAATTTTCAAAACATAAAGAAACTAGAACCAAAAGACAAATTAACTATTGTATAGTATAGTATGATCATATTAAAAAATGTGATATGTTAGATTGAATGATGGACAATTTTTATATTTAAAATTTATTTACATTTCTCCGACCTGGTACTACAAAGCGTCGTGTTGAGTTCAAAGTCTCTATTTTAGGACTGAAAGTTAGTGTCTTGACACTAGGCTATCTTGGACTACCCTGTTATTCTATTAAATCTTGTATAGCCCTATTGATTCCTTAGAGAATATTGAGAGGATTTCTCGAAATTCAAACGAACGAACAAGCTTACCGGAAAACTAAATATTTTACTGTAAAAATATTTTATAATATAATTATAATCATTTTTACCATGATTTTGGGTTTATTTTTTTACAGTATGTACCTAAATTGAACACGCAAGGTATATTGGGAAAATTTAAGATAGGAGACAAATCATAAATTTCAATCCCTCTTTTCGAAAAATCAACGAAAATTTAGCTATTAACAGAGTTTTATTATAGATTAAAACTAGAAAAACATATTTTTACTTACTTTACATAGATAAAATAAACAGAGCGAATTCAAAATTTTAAATATATTATAATAATTTCTACATTTTTAACTGAAATTACTGTAAATTCCTCAAAAAGTCAATTTATACGGGCTCAATATATAACAACCGCAAGTTGTTATGTTCGTATAAACTATAAGCAAATATTATAAAAGAGATGTCGATATTTTACATACCAAGTTGCAGATAACAGAATTTGTACAAATATATGCGAATGAAGTAATATTATTGACAATAAATACATAGAGTCATTTGTTCGTGAAAGTTATCGTGTGATCCTACTTCACTGTAT
Organism: Dryadula phaetusa; assembly: GCA_032432895.1. NCBI lineage: Eukaryota > Metazoa > Arthropoda > Insecta > Lepidoptera > Nymphalidae > Dryadula > Dryadula phaetusa. The sequence continues at coordinate 875,532 of JAOYRS010000031.1, forward strand.
TTGGCGTGTGAATGTAGAAATAATAAAGTAACAACTTTTTTCATATATATATATATATGTATATATATATATATATATATATATATATATATATATATATATATATATATATATATATATATATATATAGATATTTCTTTATTTTTTGTTAGTCTTATACATAATGTAACCTTTGAACTACGCCAGCTCTACTTAACAGAATTGCCTTAAGAGCCGTTAGTAATTTCCTCTAGGACTCACAATACTGTAATAGCCGATTATTTTAATTATTTTTCCATGTGCTAAATAAAGAATTTTAATATATTTATTTGCTCGTAAAGTATAGCAATAAACTACTTAAGTCGAAATTTGTTATTATTTAATGTGTAAAAAGGTACTTTAGGAGATATAAAAAATAATTAAATTATCCCCAAGAGGGAATCCAAAACCAATGTATCCAATTCCAAACACTTATAGCGCGTTTAAATACTTCACCCGGCATCGTTTCTCTAATTAAACAGAAAAAAAAATCAAAAATTACTTTTTTTTTATTTGCGTCGGTTTCCCAACTGACCTGATACCTGAAGAGTGACGTTTTGAGAATACCAAGTTGTCAAAAGGTAATCAGTTCTGATTGCAAATGTGGATTGCTGATGACACCTTGTAATTAAGCGGCGAAGCTTTAAATAAAAAGCCGACTGCAATTGCTTCACTTGTAGACTTATAATAATTTTACAATGTTTTTTTTGGTGTGAAAGTTATAAACGGAGGGTATTGTTACTTTTGAATCATCGTGAAGGTAGAACTGCGTCTGTGGGTTCAATTCCCATTCGGTAAATTGATTTTTTCATGTTTTCTCGAGAGCAGTCAAGGGCAAATATCTAGATAGAGGAATTTTCTATACCTACCCTCCTAAAAATATTATATTATACCAGTAGTATATGAGCATTGTCTGTCTTAGAGTCGGTAATTACGCATTATATATATATATATATATATATATATATATATATATATATATATATATATATATATATATATATAAAAGTAAAGTGCATCTTCGTTCTATACTAGGAGACGATTAGCACACCTGACGCAATAAAGGTCGATCGGTTAAATGTTATTTTATGTTTAGTAATGAGGCCGGTCGTGGCGCAGTGTGACAGCGTCTGAGTGTAAACGCGATCGGTTGTCAGTTCGATTCCCTCTCGGGAGAATGATTATATTTAAATCGTTTTCACTTCCTCGCTGTGGTAAGACAAAGTGCGGCATTGAGTTCCACCAGTCATCACGCAATGTCTCGGATTCGACGGAAAGTAGAGTGTGTGTCTTGACACCAGGTACTTCCTGTCTACCTGCTATGCGTGTTAAATTATCCTTAGTCTTAATATAATTTATATAGAGAGAAAGAATATTCTTGTTAATCTCTATTTTGGACGCAAAGTAAACAGAGTGTCTTAACATGTTCTCTCGCACAAATCTACTATACAGGAAAAAGCGTTAAGCTGAAAAAAAGTTTTAAAACATAATTATATTAATATAATACGGTATATAATAATAAAGTCATATCAAGTAATCTAATTGACCTTTCAACGACCTTCACATACATCTCTTATTTATTTTTACAAAGTAATTTGTAATATTAGATGTTAATTTTCAAATCAACTTTTAACGGAAATTGGTTGTTTTTAGTAATAAAGTAATTATTTATTTAATAAAATTTAAATTTATATTCATCTTTTGCAAAAACTAATCTTGCTTGTAATATAAAGTTTTGTTTTTAATACATTCTTATTGGCTTTGCTTATTTCTTTTTAATTGAAATATTTTAAACGGATTAATCATGTATATTTTGGCATTCTAAAATACATTTTTGTTAAACACATCTATTTTGGGTTTTCAAATATGTATTATTTTATAGTTATATACATACGTATCAACCTATCTATCTATCAACGATGAATGTAAAAATGAAATCTAAAGCTATTTACTTCATGAAATTCTATTTGCTTAAATATTTTTATGAGATACCATTTCTAATAACAATACAATAACTTCATACCCTATATTCTTTCTTACCAGAATGGCCAAGAAAGTCATTTTAGGCTTTTTTTTAAGTTTTTAGTTTTTACTTTCTACGGTTGATAGCGATCTTATAAGTAATATATGGCACCTTTTTAGAAATAAATAAGTTGGCTAAAATTTTTTTACCTTTATATATACGTCTTGAACGTTAAGTGTAACCTAACGCCGCAATACGTCTAAAGAAGAAACTGAGAATATTTTAAAGGAAAACTTGACTCTAATTACTTAAAAATCTCATAACACCGAACACATGTTACCAAATACACTAGGTACTATGACGTCTATGATTTTTATCAATATATGTTAAACAAAGGTTTTGTAACCTATTCTGATCGTGCGACCATTATGTACTACATCTTGTATGAACACAATAATAGAACACACAAAATTATTATATAATTTTAAATAATCTAAAACAAATTATATATATATATATATATATATATATATATATATATATATATATATATGTATATATATATATATATATATATATATATATATATATAATTTAATAAGTGACTAACAACAAGTAACGTAATAAGCTGCTTGATAATTATTTGTAAGAAAGAATAACAGAAATGTCATTTGGTTCCAGTCATCGATAACGAATAAATTGAACGGGAGATATGTCACTAATCTTTTTTTAATTTATTTTAATAATATTAAAATGCTCCTTCTATATAAACATATCAATATTATATATGTACTTTTACAAATATTTTATAGAAAATTATTTTTCTACGAGTAACGAGTTCTACAGGCGGACTAAGATACTTCTACTTACTTAGCTTCTTTCAAATAGAAAACTCCCAGATAAGCATAAACGCTTTTTAGATAAAATAATAGTCTGTTTTACTAACTGAATGAGTCCATTTTGGCACAGGTGGGGTAGCGTCTGAATGTACACGCCATTGGTCAAGGTTCGATTCAAAATTGAAATGACTATAATGTATCGGGTTACTTAAAAATAAATAAAACAACAGCGTGGTCTTATTGAAGTCCTAGTGTCAGGGCCACTCCGTACTTCTTGCTTTCCACCGAATTTGAGACAGTCTGAGTTTGTTTACAGTCAAACGCTGTCACACTTCGCCACGATCGGCCCACCAAATTTCTTTAATAATGAAATATTAAAAAATATATATATTTTACTATTTTTAAAGTATCTACGTTTGGGATATAAAACTATTTAAAAAAACTATATAAAAATTTCGAAACCCCTCCCTTTAAAAACCGTCCGAACGTCTCTGACCGTTACGTCACATAAAATTATTATAGGCTTGTAACAAATTATTTGGTATCTTTGAGTGTGGTTGAGGTTTTCTTTTCCCTCATATACAAATCACAAATATCTCTATTTTTTTAGCTTCAAGTTTTTATCCCGTATAGTAGACAAACAGAAAGTACGTAGTGTAAAGACACTCTGTACTTCGCTTTCCTCCGAATTCGAAACATTGCGTATTGAGTGGCGGAACGGAGCGAAAAAATTAAAATACTTTTTATATAACTCCTCCGAGTGAGAATTGAACCCACAACTGATTGCGTTTACAGTCAGACACTGTACCAATAGCGATCCTCCATTATTAAAGAATGTTTATCTTATTTACTTTGCTAAAATCAATAGTTACAAGAAGACCATTGCAACACTCAGCTCGCATTACAAAACTGCAAACTAAGACAAAGGCCCCATCATAATTTAATATACAAAAGCGTTGAAAATATTTTTCCAATCAATGGTTTCAAGGAACCCTATATATTGTATGGAACAATACTACAGTAGTTATCTATAATCTCTTAACGGTTCACGGGTTTATTCAAATGTTAGCGGGTGCTGTCGTCGTGTCGATTGTTATACTCGTTTGAGGTTATGATTAATTGGAATTAAGATGTGTTTGCTTGTACAGTTTTCAGTTTATAGTATATATATATATATATATATATATATATATATATATATATATATATATATACTTCCTGCCTAGCGTGAAGCTTAAAAACATAATGTCAAATAAAATCAAAGATAAAACTGAAAAATAATCACATCACTAGTCTTTATACTTTTTTTTTTCTAGTATAAACTAGATATCCCGTTGATACGTTGCCATAGCAACGTGTATGTCACTTTATATAAACGTGTAAGCATATGGTAGTGTGCGTTACATTTATTATATTAATTTAATATATATTTGTTTATTTTTTAAAAATATTGGCATTCGGCACTTATATAAGCTATAACTGTGCCTAATTTCAAACTGCTCTGTTAGCGTTATTCTATTAAAAAAATACAAAGATTTTGCTTCAGGTTAGACAGAAAGTACCTAGTGTCAAGACACTCCATACTCCACTTTCCAATGAATTCGACACATTGCGTGCTGTGTGGTGGAAAATCAACGCCACACTTTATCTTTTACCAGAGCGAGGAAGTGAAAATAATTTAAATATAATCACTCTCCCGAGTGGGAATCGAACCTAAAACCGATTGCATTTACAGTCAGACGCTGTCCTACTGCGCCAGGGCCGGCCTCATATATTATAAGTACTTACATTTGATATTCTAGTAATTTTGGCCTTGCGTTGTATCCGCAAGCCTTGCTTTGAAATCTTCACCATATAAGACATCCGCTCCAATAATTCTATTAATAGGATATACATAGAAGTTTCTACACTTTGGCTGTCTGTTCAGAGAGAAACTTTAAGTACATATTTGATGTAAATATTTTATTATAGCTAAGCTTTTTATATTTTTGTTAAAAAATAAACATATATAATATTTTCTTAATAGTATTTTAAAACAATTTAAAATATTTTTCAAATTTAATATTAAATTTATATAAATGTTTAAAAAATTAGTTATTTTTTAAACAACGAAAAGCATTAATAAAATATCAGGATTGCTCTTTCCACAGAGGAAATTTAGTGTCAAGGCACTTTTGAATTAACTTAATCATGCCTAGTTTAAAAATTTGTTTAAAATTTATCTGTACGACGAAAACAATTCTTCAAGAAAAATTAAATATTACTTAATTTAAATTAATTATTATTAAATATCAATTAGTATCCTTTGAGAAAAATTAAACCTCAAACAGGCGTTATTTAGCCACCTGCCACTGAAACACAGTGGCGTAATATATTTCCTAATAAAACAAATTCGTTTTTAAGTTAAAAAATATATTGAGCAAAGGCTAAATTAATGTTATGAATATTCAAAAACACTAACTGTGTCAATGTAAACGTCAAAACCGAAGTAATCGCTTGCAATTTATACGCTAAGTTCAAAAATTATTTGAAAAAAATAACTTTTTAATATATAATAAAATATATTCGGTACAAATATATATTTATTACAGTAAATTATTTCTAGACTAGTGGCAAAATATCTAAAGTATACCTGAAACTCTTGGGCTTATCTTTTATATATATTTATAAAAGCAATATATTTATAATAATAAATACAATTATTTAGTCATCAAAGAAAATAAATGAAATTATATATAAAACACCAATGTAAAAATTTATTCGATAAGTGATAGGTTGTGGATTCGATTCCCACTCGGGAGAGTGATTTTATTTAAATTATTTTCATTTCTGTGCTCGGGTAAGACAAAAACGCGGCGTTGAACTCCACCAGTCGTCTTGAATTTCAACGAAAAATAGAGTACGGAGTGCCTTGCCACTGGGTACTTAATCTATCTAATGATCTACCCAGCTATGCAGGATAACAGCGTAAAGTTAAAAAATTTTTTTAACTGTTTTCTTTATATTGATTTTAATACCTATCTCCAGAGCAATGCTACCTATATAATTATATTTTCAACAGAAATCTTATTCGATTGACTTACCAACAGACATACTTGTATAAATAAACATTACATATATATTTTAAAACATAATTATAATATAAATATTTTCCTTTTAAATCATTTTAATCTCAAAAGATTCACAACACTCCATAATAACGTTAACAACAGATGCACACTTAAGATACATTCAATATAAAGATACTTATAAAATCATCCTTCTAATTGTATTGCCTTAGACAACTTGTCACTTGGTCGTTATTAAATGAAAATGTACACACTTATTGAGTTTTGTTTATTTGTTATTAATTTATAATTAATGCATTGAGCATATATGAAAAGACGTCGAGTCTTGTACCGTTATTACTATATAAAATATGTAAACCGCTGTTGACTATTGTTACGTAAAATTTACTATTTTTATTTCCCCGTTTCGATAATACAAAGTATTTACGGCGTTAAGTTCTGCATCTCTACAAGAAAAGCCTCGATTTAGGGTGGAAAATTGAAATCGGAGTGTCTCGACACCAAATTCGATATACCTGTTTGGTGTTTCTGCATTCTTTTATAAAATGGATTTAGTGATACAATTCTGATTATTTGGTGCTCAACTTTAATAGGACTCGTTTGTATATTACTTTTTATTTTACCAACCTAAATATAGGTTTTTTCATGTTTTATTAAATGTATAAAAATTTTGGACGCAACGGGATTCAAACCCGCGCCTTTTGGCAACCACCCATGCTAAGCCATGACCGCTAAGCCATGTGTTATAATACCAGCTGAGTCAATTCTTCTAATACGCTTGTAGCGCAGCATCTGTGTAGAGGATTATTTAGCTAAGTGTGGAATAACACTTAAGAAATAGTATATTATGTTTTTTATATTTTACTATTATTCGTTATTAATTAATAAGGAAATTTAACACACATATATTTTCTGACATAGATAAAAAAAATATAACAAATTCAAATTTGCATGTACATACATCAGAATATTGCAATAAAATAAAATATATGTTTTCCGATTTGCTAATCAGCAAGACGTACTTTATGGCTGTTATTATAACCTTATAATTATTACACTCTTAACCTAGAAATCAGCCAAAGCTATATAACCACTTGTAATAACACAATGGTAGGTTTGTAAAAATCAGTGCCATAAATGCGTACTGTTCGTGAATTCTTCGAATTCCGGTTTAAATTGTTGTGTTTCATAATTTTTTGTTTATATTTTTTTTAAAAGGAATAATCTTTAGACAAAACACTGTAGTTAGTTTGATCGTCTTATATTTTTTTATGTTTATTAATATTGTCATACATAAGTATGCAGTTTCTTTTTATTTTAATATATCAAGTGTTGAAACTCAGTGGATAATTGGAAGCTTGCAAACTAACCCATGATGGTATTATATATAAGGAGTTTCTCTTTTTATCCCGCATAGTAAGGTAATCAGAGGTAACCTAGTAACAAGACACTCCGTTGACTGTCTTACCCAAAATCGAAACATTTTGTATTGAATGGCGAACTCAGCGCCGCTCTTTGTGTTACAAGAAAAAATAAATAAAATTTGATCTCATAATAAAATTAACCTCACATACTATTTAAAAAAAAACTAGTCATTTTAAGGAGAAAATGATAAATAAAGAATGTGATATTTACATTACTAAATAAAGTTAATTATATTTAATACATTTGAAAATGAAAAAAAAATATTAAATGCAATAATAATATAATAATGAAACGCGTTGATGTCTTTTGTATGTGAACTTGCCAGGAAGCACATGTTGGTTTGAAGATTTCTATATCATTACATCACTACTAGTTTTGTTTGAATAAACAATATATATAGAAATTGTTTATTCAAAACGCTAAACGCTTTATTTAAATAAAAGTTATTTTTTCTTTAAATTTCATAATATAGTATAAATGCATTTAAGACCAATAAACCGACAAGAGTCGCATGTAATTGTTTTTTTTTAATATTTTTTTAGTAATATCAGATATATAACGGACAGAGTAAGGAATATACAGGCTGGCCGCGCAGTGGGACAGCATCTGACTGTAAACGCGATTGATTGTGGGTTCGATTCCCAGTCGGAGTAGTGATTATATTAAAATTATTTTCACTTCCTCACTCTGCTAAAACATAGTACGAGGTTAAGTTCCACGACTCAACACACAATGTCTCGAATTCGATGGAATGCGGAGTGCAGAGTATTTTGACACTAGGTTCTTCTAGTCGACCCTTGTATTCATGATAAAAACATGAAGATAAAGTATAGCGAATATATACTTAAACACATTAAACTTTTCATATAATATAGTATACATTTAATAAGATAGAAACATATAATTTTTTTTAAAAAAAAAACAAAAAATATAACTTTAATTACGCTAAGTGTTAAATTGTCATAAAGCGCAAGATTCAAAAAGTGATTACACAATAAGCCGTGGACCTCGTAGTATACATCACTTTCCAGTATTCACTTTCTCAATGTTGCCTCATGTTCTTTTGAATTTTATTAAGATGACCAAATATACGAAGGTCAGTAACGAAATTACTAATGGACGTGCGAGTTGTTCATCTTGATAACAGCTTCTGCTAATAGACTATTCATTAATTATACTTAGTGTATGATTGTTTATTCTAAGCTGAAAAAATATATGAAATTTGCATAGAAATTAGTAGGTATGTATAAAATATATTTTAGAATGTATAGTAATATATATTCGTATAACGTTATATAAATACAGATTAATATAACAATTTTTCTAAAAAGAAAATATTTTTTAAAAAATATTATCATACGTCACGTGCAATTTATAAATATATATAATCAAAGTACGTTTCTTTGTACTTTATTTATAAACAATAATATATAATTTCATATATTATTTTATGCGCAATAGAAAGAAATCTCTATTTGGTCTACCAAATTCTTTAGAATTAACTATAATATATAAGTAGTCAATTAAAATTGCCTATATTATACTTTACACGTTATCTCGTATAGTAGAGCAGTCAGAAACAATTTAGAATCGAGACACTCCGTTGACTGTTTTCACCCAAAACCGAAATATTTTGTGTTGAGTAGCGAATTTAACGCCGCGCTCTATCTTAACAAAGCAGTGAAATTATTAGAGAAAAATGAAATTAAAATTTAAAAACAATCTTTCCCTCGTATGAGAATCGAATCCACTACCAAATACATTTACAGTCAGACGCTGTCTCACAGCACCACGCATGCATCTTTTGCTAAAGGAATAAAATCCGCAAGTTTGCTTGCTTTTTTATTGAAAATTAGTTCGTTAGAAGTAACATAAATAAATACATCCATAAAAATGCATACTAATAAGTTTTTATACAACTTTATCATATACTAGTCAAATTCGATGCAACATTTGTACAATTAGATGCGGTCCAAAGTTATTTAGATTGATATGCATATATCATATTTGTGTAGTTTTACTGTAACGATGATATATTACCATGTGAGAGGAATAAATAACGAATTGTTTTTGCTTTATTTTATGTCTTATAATAATTTGAAATACAGCTTTGAGGTGTTTGACATTTACCTCAGTATAGGTGATGGCAGAGCTATTTTATACTGATCATAATAACTAAAAAAAAACTTACAAAAACATTAATTTCAAAGTAATGGATTTTTGCATTTATTTCTGTATTAAAAAAAATAGAATATATATTAAAAATAATATAAAATTTTGTTGAATTGCTATATTATGTACGTACTCTATCCTACAGATTCACCATTACTATATTAATTTCGTCAAGTTGTAATTTAACGTCAACGTACATAGAAAGATATGTATCTCACACAATTTATCGTATATTCGATCAACACCAGGATTTCCGTAAGCAAGTGTGTGCAGTCAAAACATCTCAAACAAGACGTATCATAATTACTTAATAACTCTTAACATCTAACATATAACAACGAAATTTCAAATGCTTATTAAAATGAAAAATTATTCATAGATTTCAATGTCATCACTTCAACACTGTTGTATGGTAAAAAAAACTTATAATAAATATAGAATTCTCGATCGTATTACGTATGCATTAGAAGCGATATTGCTATGTTATATTATGAGGTGACATCAATAGTGGGTCGCTATACGAGCAAATATGCCAAAGGTTGCTGAAGAGTCTTATAAGGAAGAATAATACGGATCTACAGCCATCCTTGTTGAGCAAAAAAAAACTATGTTCAGTGCTAAGTCATAATTTGAAGCCGCTAGCCACTTGTTTATTATCTTAATTGCGTAATCATATGAGAAATTAACAAATTTTCTTAGCAATGTGTTAATTATTTGAAAAAAATTATTTGCTTTTAAAAATGTCATTTCGTTAAGCTCTAGTGCCAGTGAGTTATATTATAACTCATTATTAATATCAGAAATTTTATTGAATACATCATATTTTTGTATTGGGAGTTAAATATGGCTCTATATTTTTTTCACCATCCCATATTTTACATGGAAATAGTCGGGAGAAGTGTGAATAATATAATTCTAAGTTAGTCTAATAATATAATTCTTAGAATATTAGTGTGATTGGATAAAACAGCATTTACATATGAATAATTTATCAAAAATCATCTAAAAATGGCAAAACATGGCTTTTTTATTTCGAAAACACTGTATTTGTGAGAGTTACTATTTCATTTTATTTTAATCCTATTTTGCAATATTGTTCCATATTATTATCTATTTTGTTAGCAAACTAAATTCTAAACCGATAAATAAAACAAATAAGGTCAGTCAAGGTCGATATAGCTACTGTAAACTAGTTCTAAGCGTATATCCATATAAGACGACGACTGACTCTTGGTATTAACATATTATGGACTCATCTCTATTATTTTTTTTTTATATCTTAGATCCAATTTAGTAATTGCTAAAGTGGATATAGTTTTGATTTTATATTGATGTGTTGATTATAACATAGAAGGCAATGATGATACAGATATGGCAATAATGTTTTAAATTGACTTGATTTAATTGTTTTGAAACAATGAAACGCAGCGAACGAAGTTTCGCCACACGAGGTTCTCTCTGACAACCTGCTATTAGGTATAAAGCGTGAAGCTGCTTTAAGAGAATATAACATATACAGGTCTAAGGTAAATAGGCTTAGAAACATTCTGGATATTGGATATTGTTAAAAAAATTTAAATGTCGCCCTTGTATCACATGATGTAAACATGATGTAAACAAACCTCATAGATTATGTAATCTCAGGTGTCAGTCTCTCAAATAATCTTATTTCACAGGTGTCGTTTTGAGATGAAGTGAATAATTAATAACGATTTGTATTTAAATATTTATATTGTTTTATAAAATTGTATTCGATAAATTATGTCCATATCAATTTAGGAAAATTGGGCTTATAGCTGACTTTAGAATTTTATATGTGATATTTTTTTTGCTTCACTTTCGGTCAACGCGGTTCAGTGAGACGTCTGATAATATATTTGTGGATACAGACTCTACTTGAGAGAGTAATCTAATTGAAAATTGTTTCTATTTTCCCGTCTTAATAAAACAATTCTTGCCATTGAGATCAGTCACACAAATTGCAGCGGTTTCGGTATTATTAGATAGCCTCTGTACACTGTACTTTTTAATTCCCCTCATACTAATTTCATATTCTACATTTTAAATCTTATAAAACATTTGGTAATCAGGAAAAAAGCAGCTACATGTTGTATCCCGCATATCAAGCTAGTCAACTGAGTGTCGAGACACTCCGTTGACTGCTATTCCCACGAATTCGAGTTAATGTGTGCTGAGTGGCGAACTCAACGCCGCACTTCGTCTTTCCAGCGGAATTTTTTTATTTTAAATATAACCATTTCTCCAATTGGGAGTCGAACCTATAACCTATCATATTTACAATCTGACGCTATTTCACTGAAATATAATGGCCTAAAGAAAGACTAACAAGAATATACGAGAATATACAAAAAAATATACAATTACATTTATATACTTATTTAGGTAGTTTTCTCAGCAACAATTATTCATAGTACAAAATCATATTACACACAAAAACCTTAATAACTGACACATTTAAACATATTTACTGCAAATACGATTAAAAGGCACTTAAATGTGTAATTATCGTCACTTCAAAGACACTTCATACATTCATGTAGAGATGAGACCTAAATGACAAAACGACATTGGTATTAATGCGTGGGCCAATATCACATTAACAATTGTATAAATCATCTAACATATATTGTATACATACATACATAGTAAAGTATGATGTATTTTAAATGGATTAATTGTGTTTATTTTGGTTTTCGGATATAAATAATATGCGATTAATCCGTTTAATCTATATGTTTAATCTATATGTAGTTCAAAGTTGTGTTAGTTAACGGAAAAAACGCAAAGCTGTAAAAATATGTATATATTATATACATATTTGTATGCAGTGTTATAAATTTAATATTTAAAATAATAATTATAATAATAAAATATGTATATTTTATCTGTCCTGTTATAAAATAGAAGTGATTTATTCAAACTGATGAACATGTTAAATATATATCTCTTTTTTTATTTTTATCCACCAATTACATAAAAAATCTCTTTCTCTTAGCTTCCCCGCCTGTTTCATATCCTCATGCTTCCATCTGAACTTGAAACATTTATTGATTGGCGGAACTTAACGCCGAGTATGGGAAAAATATTTACATAAATATAATATATATGACTTACTTGAGTTATGTATGTACGTACAATATGCATAGGCCAGCGGAAGAGCAGGTAGCGAGATGTTTATCTAAATAGACCGTAATAGAGCTATTTCTTTATACATCAACATTCTATGGCGCTATAAAAGTAATGTATTGGGCCTTCAATATATATAGTATACATGTAGAGTTCTTTTATTAATGGAATTTTTATTTTAATAAGTTTTGTATATAGGAAAAAATCTGCTAGGGTTAGTACAACACGTTTATTAAATTATTTTTTTTTAGTTTTACGCTTTAATCCCGCATAGCAGGGTAGATAGAAAGTACCTAGTATCAAGACACTCCATGCTTGGCGTTCTACCGAATTTGAGACATTGTAGTGTTGAGTGGTGAAACTCAACTGCCGCGCTTTGTCTTACCAGAGCGATGAAGTGAAAATAATTTAAAATATAATCACTCCCCCGAGTGGCAATCGTACCCACAACCGGTCGCGTTTACAGTCAGACACTGTCACACTGCGCCACGACCTGCCTCAATTAATTATTAAAAGAAATAATTATATTTTAACAAATACATTAATATGCAAAAGAATTATCTACTCTATTTAAACTTAGGTAGAGTAATGCTAGAGATTCGGAGTTTTGATCGTTATATACGACAACGATGTCTAAAATTATTATTAAAAATAAAAGAAAATTTAAGGCAAAAGAAATGTTGAAACTTGTTTTAGCTCGAATAAAATCTTTAACGTAAAAATTAGTTAGTTAACCAAAATATCTGTTGAAAATTAATATAGTAAAGTAAGTCACTATATGATCCAATTGGTTGTAGGTTTGATTCCTAGTCGAGGGTGAAATTATATTGGAATTATGTTTATTTCCCCCTCGTATAAGACAAAAGCTTTTCTCTACAACTGCAAGTTAGTAGTAGTTAGGGTATACACAGATTAAGTATCAAGTGTCTTGATGCTTAATCTTTGTATACCCTTAAATATGAGAAAATTAGTTAAAAGTTTATATATATATATATAGATATATATACATATATATATATATGTATATATATATATATATATATATATATATATATATATATATTTAAAAGAAAATCGCATTAAAGTCATATATTCTTCTAACAAACAAACATATATATTTCTAACGTACTTCTGATAATTTATTTATAAAGTTGTCATCATGATGACATTACTGGCATACACAGCCTTAATTAACTAACAATGTAATTTAAAAATAAGTTAACACGTATGTACAGACGGCCACAATATACATATTATGTTTTTATCTCTTACTTTTTATTTATATAGTAGAGATAAACAGAGACGATTCTATAAAGATATAATGGTGAGATAATTTTCTATAAGATATTTTTTGATATAAAAGACATAAATAACTTAACTGAAATCGGAATTCTAGTAAGAAAATGTAGAAGAGATGAAAAATAAAAAGGAATTTCAAAAAAATCAGTTTTACGCTTTATGCCATATACCAATGTAATTAGAGAGAACATAGTGTCAAGACACTCCGTTTTCCGTGGATTGAATTGACATTAAATCACATTGACTGTCAAACGCTGTTCCATTGCGACGTGGCGAAATCTAAACAAAAAAGCAATTTCAAAAGTCTACTATAAAACTTATTTATTAAATAGAATGACGTCTAGAAAATAAATTGTGATTAGGAATAAGTTACAGCTATATCTTCATTGCTAACCAACGCTGTATAATGTATGCTACATATAAATGTAAGTGGGAGGTAAAAGGACCTCTGACCTGACAGCGCTTTCAAAACATCTTCTCTACGCGATGAGTGTTGACTGTCGACCTAACCTTGAATAATAAAGCTTTAGGTCTCATTTATATATATATATATATATATATATATATATATATATATATATATATACTTTTTTCGAATATAAGGTACTTCGGCCTACATTTTACAAGTTCTGTAGTTGATATTCAACCAAATCGCTATTCTCACTGGCTCACTATACACAGATACAACATAAATAAGTTGCAAAGAACGTATGACAGTAGAACGCATGGCTTAACGATCACAGTGTTTGGACGTTTTCCGAGACGCGCAGGTTCTAATCCTGTTGCGATCAAATTTTCATGTTTTTTCACTTCCTCGTAATTATAATACTTTTAAAATAGTAAAATATCACTTAAATGTTTTTTTAATATAAATAATACTAAATCATTAACAAATACTGTGTCCGTCCGTCTGTTTGTAATTGTATAAACATAATTTTTTTCACTAAAATTCTACAGAAATTCCGACAACATTGTGTGTCATCAAGAAATCCGTATTGATTAAATCCGTTTCGATGAAGCTTTATCGTCAGATCGAGGTCGCATCCAAATGTCAAGGTTCTTAAAGAAATTTATGCGCAATTGTAATTTACTGTTGTAATATTTTCTATAATTTATAGTAATTATGAATAATAAGAGAAAGTATAAATATGAGTCAATTTTAATTTAAAATTTATATACAGAGATTTAAGAGGTCGGTGGTGTCGCAGTGGGACAGTGTCTGACTGTAAACGCGATAGGCTGTGTGTTCGATTCCCACTCAGCGGAATGATTATGTTTAAAGTATTTTCATTTCCTCGCTCTGGTAAGACAATGCGTAGCATTGAGTTCCGCCACTCAACACGTAATGTCTCGAATTCAATTTTGATTTCAAAACAAATCACAGCGTTGAGTTCCTCCAGCCAAACTGATAACGTCACAAATTTGAACGGAAAGCGAAAAACGCAGTATCCTAACCAACTTATCTTTGACTACCCTCCGTTGATAGAAAAAGCATACAAATACAAAATCATAAATACCCATCAGTATGCAATTTTCATTCACCACAAATGTCACAGATCACCATAAATTAAAACATTTCTTGCATAAATAAAATTTTGAGTATACATCGAATGATTAATTGCACAGTGTCAGTGTCTCGTATACTGTCAAAGCGCATTGGGCAATAGCAAAGGGCGACGCGCCGTATTTGGCTCGGTGAGTGGCAGCGAACATCGAATTCTTACATCGAAGGGTATAATTTTTGTCTTGTGAAGTAAACAATTGTTGGTATTTTTAACCGATTTCAATCAAAAAGTGGTTGTGTTTACTTGTTTTTTTGTTTTTTTGCTAATATATTTAACTAATTCTATGTTTAATTATAGCGGTTTGTAAAATTGAATGTAAGAGAAAAATCTCCCTTTATATATTTCTATATAAATATATACGTTATTTATGTCGGTACGAAGGTATTTTACAAAAAAACAGAGAAAATATATATTTTTTTTGCTTTTTTATGAATGAATTACCAAAAACAAGCTTTAATTGTTATTGTACATAATATAAAATTATATTTTTAATTGTTTCTTATTAAAATTATAATATATTTTTTTCGTACTTCACTTTTCACCAAATTCGAGACATTAAATGTTTAGTGGTGGAACTCAACGCCGCACTTTATCTTTACCAAAGCGAGGAAGTGAAAATAATTTTAAATATAATCACTCCTCCGAGTGGGTTTGAACCCACAACCGATCGTATTTACAATCAGACGCTGTCCCACTGCGTCACGAGTGGCCTCTTAATATTTTTCAATTACTACTTATTAAAATTATTATATATCCATATTCAAAAAGCCCGCTTAATTCGCTTTAAAATAAGTAAATTGAATGGTAAATCAAGTTTCGGTGTCAAAAGGGTATTACGTCATCGCTTACACAAGATAAGTATGCATTGTTTAATTTGTATTAGTTTATGTTGTGTGAATCATTACCGTCGCTCCACCTCATGGTGTTGTATGGAGAAATTACTTGAACCGTATTAGATAACTATAAGAAAATATGTTTAGAAATTATATCGGCAGTGGAGGCCGGTCGTGGCACAGTGTGACAGCGTCTGACAGTAAACGCGATCGGTTGTGGGTTTGATCTCCACTCGGGGGAGTGATTATATTTTAAATTATTATCACTTTCTCGTTCTGGTAAGACACAGTGCGGCGTTGCGTTCCACTCAACTCGCAATGTCTTGTTTTCGGTGGAAAGCGAAGTACAGAGTGTCTAGACACTAGGTACTGCGATCCTGCTATGCGGGATAAAATAGCGCGGATGTGCGGGAAAAAACGCGGGAAAAGCGTGAAGCTAAAAAAATTCAGTTCTTATATGTATACTTAAACACGCATAATTTTTCGAAGGGAAATTTCTTCTTTATCTACGGATTGGAGTAATTTTATAGCAATGTAAAAACAATATAGTTTTTTTATCTCATCTCTCATATTTGTCACCATGATTTAGTCATTTAACGTGGTGGTTTTGGGTTCAAAAACCTATGAATATTCATATTAAGCGTTACAATAACTTAGATATGGTAAAATGAAATATTAACATCATTCCTTCCTATCACATCTTCTGTATTCGACGTCCAATACACAAATGTATGTCTTAAATCTATTATTTGACACTGACTTGGCGTGTTTAACCTGTATTTAAATATTTTATTTGAAAAACGATTTTTGTGTGTTTAATTTATTTATACATATTATTCATTAATTTAGCTTCACGATTTTATCCCCCATGGCAGGGTAGACAGTGTCAATACACTAAATACGTAACATTGTGTATTGAATGGTTGGTGGAACTAAACGCCGCGCTTTGTTTTACCAGAGCACGAAAGCGAACATATTCCCCCGACTGGGGATCGAACCCACAACTGATCACGTTTGCAGTCAGACGTTGTCCCACTGCACCACTATCGGTATATACATACTATGTATATATTATATTAAATTCCTTCAAGCTTCACTCCTGATGCTAATAATTATTAAAAACTATTGAAAATATGTTAATAAATAATGTTAAAACAATTTGAGTTAATATAAATGGTGTGCATTCAAATCTCACTTGGAAATATTTATAAAATATATATGGATTTTTTCTTGGTTTTGTTCTGTTTTATCAAAGTAGGGCGTTATATTTCGCAACTGAACCTGTGATGACTGTAAATGAGTGTTAAGTAGATAACAAGTGAACACAATTCTGCATTTTGTTTAAACATACTGTGGAACTCTTATATATGATACAAGTATGTCCTCTGTTTTAAATATTTTCAAAGTGCTACCTTCTTAATATAAAAAATATGTTTGTTTAGAAAACATTTAAAAATTCTGAAATAAACTTCTTTTAACAATAATAACGAGTGATAACAAGCGTAAAAGAATTGCCATCGTGGACTACCCATAACAACGATATCTGAGTGTAATCCTGATTGGTTGTGGGTTCGATTCTTACTCAGGGAAAAGATTATATTTAAAATTTATTGTCATTTCTCTACTCTGATAGACCAATTACGGCACTCCGTCGACCGCCTCCCGCCCGAAATCAAAACTTCACGTGTTCAGTTTCACAGTTCAGTTTGTATTACCAAAGCGAAGAAATTAAAGTAAATTTTAAATATAACAATTCCCACATACGGGAATCAAACCCGCAACCTGTCGCGTTTACAATCAGTACCCTACACAAAAAATTTTGCTATATTATCAACAACAAGGAAATTCGTAATTGCAAAAAAGCTAGCGAATACACGCATAGATAATTTTATAGCAAAATTTCAAATATCGTCCGACATGCGAGCACGACCTTTGAGATAATATTTGATTATTTTTACAAAGTAACACGGACACTATCAAGATCTGAATCTAATGTAAAGGTTATTGAAAATAACGAACGTTCAAGACGAGAGGTCACTTTGCGTGTCCGTTTAAATCCGACCTATGCAGAGGTCAACTAAAATATGGCAAGCCAATATACGTATGCGATAACGTAATATATATAACGTATTTGTAATTGTAGGCGTTGTAAATAATTTTTAATATGTTTTTTTCTCGTTTTGTAATGATTTTTTAAAGTTAATGTATAAAAGAAAAATGTTGAAAAAAAGTTTTTGAAATGAAAAGTTGAGGATTCGAACCCAACCAAGGGGAGTGATTATATTTAAATTATTTTCACTTCCTCGCTCTGGTAAAAAAATGCGGCGTTGAGTTTCACCACTCAACACGCAATTACTCGAACTCGTAAGAGAAGTACGGAGCTTCTTGACACTAGGTACTTTCTGTCTACCCTGCTATGTGGGACAAAAGCGTGAAGCTAAAAAAAATATTATGGAGCAAGATTCAAATCTACATCCTTTTTTATACATTTTCTAAAAATATACTTGTTTATTATAAGTTTCTAAGTAAATCTTTAAAATATTTAAATGAGTAATGTGATATTTGCTATAAAAATATTATATATTATTTATTTCTTAAAAGAATAATATCATTAAATTTTCAGTTTTTCAGATGAACTTAAACTAAAAATTTCATCAAAATCACTTTAGCATTTTAAAAGGTTGACAGACAGAAGCAACTTACAAAACATTTCTACATACATTTTAAATGTATAGAAAAATATATTTTAAAACGTTTTCCATTACATCATAGAGAGGCAAAGTGAAGTAAAAATGCAAACAATGCACCTACTTAGCTTTAGTCCAATTTGTCAAGCTTCTAATACGAAATTTTTGTTATTATATAACTAAGCAACGAACACGCGTACTACCGCATATATATATATATATATATATATATATATATATATATATACATATGTATTTCTCTATCTATCCATTAAAATTGGAATGTCTGTTTAAACTAAATGTATATGTATTTGTACAGGGTATATGACCAAAATAATATGTTTTTATAATTCTTGTCTGTCGTTTGTTCCGGCTAATCTCTGAAATACTTGGACTTTTGTCTGTAGCGTGGAACAGAACAGTTATGGCTTCGATCCTCACTGGGAAACCGATTATAATTAAATTAGTTTCATTTTCATGCTATGGTAAGACAAAACGCGGCGTTAAGCGCTACGCGGCATAATAAGCGTGAATCTAAAAAAAACAGCCTAAAGAGCAATTCCCAAATTAGTTTTAACCCGCTAATTTCAAATTTTTATGCAAAAATTTTATCTTATTACTCTGTCAATATTGGTTTTTCGTAACTGGGTCAGGTTCAAGAGACCGCGCATTTTGAATACTTTACGCAAATAACCGCTCACTCGAGTGTTTGAACTTAACATTACACACGGTTTATGATAATACGCTGACCTTATAATTGATCTATCGCAACACAATGTTCGTTATTTTGTTGCTTTGTGACATTTTATGTTGTTATTACCACACCGCTTGTAAATTTATTTAATTTATCTATTGTTGGTGAAGCTAGTGGGAAGAAATTAATATAAATTAAAATTTTAATATTTGAAAATGTCATGTTTAAAATATCTATTATCTATACATACAAATGAATAAATTTGAAGTGTTTGTTGTAATTTTAAAATACATACTTTTTACACTATATATATATATATATATATATATATATATATATATATATGTGTGTGTATACCCGGTATATGCCACAATATTTTTTTAATAATTTATCTGTTTGTTGGTTTATTCTGACTGATCTCTGGAACGGGTTAGCAACACTTTCATTGGCAGGTAGCTAATGTATGTAAAAAGGAGTAACTTAAGACTATTATAGTCTAGAGTTATAAAAAAAATCACGCGGACAAAGTTAAAAAGAAAATCTGAATTACGCATTTTAATAAATAGTACACAAGTGTTTTTTGATACTACTGTGAGTAAATCAATAATTTAAAATAAATAATTATTTTTGTCTATTATATTCACGAATTAAATACTTTTTACTTTATAGTATAGCAAAATAAAATAATTAAAAAGAAATATCTTAGCGTATACATTAAGAAAATTAATTTTTGACATCGATATGTGACAGCCTCCGGCGATGTTGCAGATGAAGCTGTACGCTTTTAAACACGTACGTACAAAAATTATTACCCAACAAGCTACTTCAACTGTTAGTTATTTGCTAACCGGCTTTATTGTTTTATATTTCACGGGTTTACACAATTTTTATCGTATTTTTATGTGAAAAGATTAAAATTTCTTATGATTTTTTTATACTTAGGGTTATTCTGATCGCTTCTTTATTTATATAGATTTTTTTTTATTTATTTTATGCAGCTTCAAGGTACATCTCGTAAAGCAGGGTAGACAGAGATGATATATTAAATAGTGCCACGCTTTGTCTTACCATAGATTTTAAATATAATTTTAAATTTAAATTTCTATTCACCAAAGCGGGAATCGAATCTACAACCAATCGCATTACAGTCAGATGACAGGCTCAAAATAATATTTATTATAAATAACCTTAACCTAGCCTAGCAGATAGATTTCACTCACTGTTTTTGGCGCTGTAAATTGTAATTATGGTAAACAATAAAAATATATACGATTACCTGATGATTACCCGATCCCGAATAGACGATGCAATTTCCTGGTATATTTTTTTAGCTCCACGCTTTTATCCCGCATTGCAGGGTAGATAGAAAGTACCTAGTGTCAAGACATTTCGTACTACACCGAATTCGAGACATTGCGTGGTGGAACTAAACGCCACATTTAGTCTTACTGGAACGAGGAAGTAAAAATAATTTAAATACAATCACTCCCCCGAGTGGGGATCGAACCCACAACCGGTCGAATTTACAGTGAGAGGCTGTCCCACTTCGCCACGACCGGCCTAGTGTATTTTTTATGTTTCTAATAATCTATAATAATACATTAAATTAATAAAATAAAAATAACACACACTACCATCTCTTACGTTTATATAAAGTGACATACACGTTGCTATGGCAACGCGTTGTTAACGCATCAACAGGGACACCAGTTTGTATCATTAATTTAAAAATAACGCGAAATATATTATACTTGTCAGAATAACAAAGTATTTATAACTATTCTATGATCGCGCTCAATTTGCATATAAAACGGTGCGCACGCGCATTCTCTCAGGTCCAAACAGATGTGCGAGTGGGTGTAGAGCCTTGTGATGTAAACTATAATGAAGATACTAATATATATCAGCTAACTACAGTAGTGTCAGACAACGCCTGATTGTAAATGTGTTTGGTTATGGGTTCAATCCCAGTCGGGGGAATGATTATATTTAAATTATTTTCATTTACCAACTCTAGTACAAAAACACAGTGTTGAGTCCCGCCACTTTCTACGCAATGTCTTGATTTCGTACAGAAAATTGAGAACAGAATATCTTGAGATTCGGTTCTCTCTGACGACCATGGCATGCGTGAAAAATCATAACGCTTTATAGTAATATTTTATTTATATATAAGTAGTTTCTATAATAAATACGGTTTAATTTTATACTTTAACCTCTAGAATGTCAAAACGCATAGAACTGAGAGGATGATAATTTTCATGTCTAAAATCCCACTGACTTACTTAGTATTTACTGGCCATCCATACAAAGTTAAGGTTAATTCAAATTAATAAGACGAGGATTATTTTCAAATTATTATACGTATGAAAAATGCCTTATAATATTTCAAAGCAAAAGCAACGAGTAATATTATTGCCATAGTATAATTATTTTATAACTTCACGCTTATCCCGCATAGCAGGGTTGACAGAAAGTACCTAGTGTCAAGACACACACACTTTCTTCCGGACTCGAACATTGCGCGTTGAGTGGTGGAACTCAACGCCGCACTTTGTCTTACCTGAATGAGGAAGTGAAAATAATTTAAATAAAATTACTCCCCCGAGTCAGAATTGAACCCACAACCGATCGCGTTACAATCAGACGGTGTCCCACTGCGCCATGCGCAATTTTTTTCATAAATTTATAATTTATTTTACCTAAGTAATTTAAATTTCTAAATAAAACTAATTTGAACGGATCAATTATGTATTCAAAAATATATTTTTGAAGACCCGACGTTTCGAACAATTTAGACGTTGTCACAGTTAACTTTTTAACACATTTAACAATTTCAACGGAGTTAGAAAATTTATAATATAAGCGTCTTTCCTAGTCTAGTGAACTAAGCTCGGCGTTGAACTCCTCCAAGTAGCTGTTTGACACGAAACACCGAAAGATACGTAACTTAACCAATCAATTTGCTTATTACATTATAATGAATTACAAATATTTTATTTTGTGTGGTACAAAATAAAATATATATGAATTGTAAGGTGGCCTAAATTTTTATGTCAATATATGCAAAACATTATTTAACTAAGTAATTAAACATTTTCGACACGCGCCCTCCAACATCATTACAAAGCTAACATCGTATTAGTGCAACCGTATTTCTGTTTGCTAATTAGATGAAACGTTTATTTTCGCTATAAAGAAGTTTTAGACACAACCTAGTGTCAAGACACTCTGTTGTGCGGTAAAACCCAAATATTGTGTTAAGTTGGGAACTGAACGCCGCGCCTTGCTTATCATAGCGGATAAATTAATGTAATTCATATCTTTCACGTTCGCGTTATGTGAAATATACTAGAGAATAATCTAAAGTTAAATTAATGAGACTTTGGAATATTTTTGAGAAACGGTACATAACACTGCATTTTTATGAGATAACTTACGATAGCAGAAATTATATATATTATATATATATATATATATATATATATATATATATATATATATATATATATATATATATATAGTGAAAGTATATAAAGTATATGAAAACGCAACAAACAAAAATTGAAACTTTATAATAATAATAGTAAACCGGATTAACGGATATAACCAACAATTTATATAGATTTTATATAATATGGGCTACATATGTACATACGGCTTGATTTTAAAATAGTGTGTTTTTTTTAAATATTTTGAATATCCCCTTTCATTTCATATTAAATATTATAACTTAATCCATTTATTTTGTATTACAGAGGCTGTCACTGCACATAGCGGTGGTCTTGCTCGCGGTGTACCACACCTGCAGGGCAGACCGGCTCTACCGCGCAATACCCAACAATCCTATACAAAATTATGCTGTATTAGGATCACCTATATCTGCTGATTTGAACGAGGATGGATATTTTTATCCTAAGCCAAATATACCATTCCCACCACCGCCAAAGCCAACCAGACCGCCACCACCACCACCACCTACGAGGCCTCCACCACCACCAACAACTAGAGCACCAACATATAGTACTATTTTAGATGTAACTCGAACCACAGGTTACAACTATCCTACGCCTAGTATACCTTTTACTTTCCCAACTAGACCACCTCCACCTCAGCCACCACCTACTAGACCCCCACCTCCGCCTCCACCACCATCAACGAGACCACCACCTCCGCCTCCACCACCACCTACTAGACCACCGCCTCCTCCCCCACCTCCACCAACAAGACCACCACCACCACCCCCATCTCCACCAACTAGACGCCCTCCGCCACCTCCACCTCCACCTACAAGGCCCCCACCACCATTCACCTCAAGGCCTCCCACATACAGAACAACATTAGATGTTACAAGGACTACAGGCTATAGCTACCCAACACCTAGTATCCCTTTCACTTTTCCAACAAGGCCACCACAAACGAGGCCACCACCACCTCCCCCATCCACTTACCTTCCTCCTACAACAAGACCACCACCCCCCAAAACCCCACCATCAACTTACTTGCCTCCATCTACAACAAGGCGGCCTCCTCCAATAACCAGACCTCCACCACCGCCTCCGCCGTCAACAACGAGACCTCCACCACCTCCACCCACAACTACCAGACGTCCACCTCCACCAACTACTAGACAACCAACTTACAGCACTATTTTAGATGTTACCAGAACAACAGGATACAGCTATCCAACTCCCAGTATTCCATTTACGATCCCAACAAGACCTCCTCCACCTCCACCGTCTACCAGGCGCCCGCCTCCACCGCCGCCGCCTCCGACAACAAGGGCTCCTCCTCCACCACCTCCACCAACAACTAGGCCGCCACCTCCATCACCTCCGCCTACAACTAGACCACCTCCACCACCTCCGCCTCCTCCACCATCAACGACGCGACGTCCACCACCCTCTACTACCCGTAGACCTCCAACATATAGTACTATAATAGAAAATTATAGAACCACTGGGTATACATACCCAACTCCAAAAGTGCCTTTTACTTTCCCACCACCAACTACAAAAAGGACTCCTCCACCTACAAGGCCGCCACCATCTACCTATCTTCCTCCCACAACACGAAGACCACCTACCCGGCCATCACCACCTCCTTCCCCTCCATCCACTTATCTTCCTCCTACAACTAGACCGCCACCCCCTAGAACCCCGCCATCAACTTACTTGCCACCATCTACAACCAGACGGCCCAAACCACCGCCGCCACCACCACCGACAACGAGACCTCCACCACCACCACCTCCACCACCTCCTCCGCCAAGTACAAGACCACCGCCACCTTCCACTCGCAGACCTCCTACATATTCAACAATAATACCCACCTTTAGGACTACTGGATATGATTATCCTACACCAAAATTAGTATTTACATTACCAACACGTCCTCCTACTCAGGCAACGTATCTACCACCATCGAGAACTCCACCTGTATACATTCCACCTTCAACAACTAGAGCACCTCCTATATATATTCCACCCTCGACCACAAGAGCTCCTCCTATATATATTCCGCCTTCAACAACTAGAGCCCCTCCTGTATACATTCCGCCTTCGACGACTAGAGCCCCTCCTGTATACATTCCACCCTCGACGACAAGAGCACCTCCTATTTATATACCTCCTTCAACGACTAGAGCTCCTCCCATATACCTGCCTCCATCAACACGACCTCCATTTATCCCCGATCAAGGATATTTTTACGACAAGCCCGCAGTACCTTTTGTGTTCTAATTTAGTGTAGAAATATTACTAAAAATGCCATAAGTATAATTGTGATACCAAACAGCGTATGCTTGTTTAAATACGAGATGCATGTACATACGAGAGGAAAAAATATAAAAAAATAGCAAATATTTAATTAAAAAACGTTCGGGAAATTGTAAAAAATCTAGTAGTTTTGCTTAAATAAATAAGTAGTTCTTTGTTTTTAAGACGACATTACTTGTCACTTGGCTGGAAAAGTGTTTCTTTTTAAAATCAACGATCCGAATACTTCACAGTGTATGAGACCTGTGAAGTGTTCGATAACATAATTTATATGTATGTATAATAATTACATTATAATACTCAGAAAATTGATTTTTATCGCCACTGCCTTAAACTAATGCTAGTTTTAAGATTGTAAAATATATTTTTTAAATAAAAAAATAATTAATATTTTATTGTTTTTTTTTGTACACTGTCACGATTGGAGATATGCAGAGAGAGATATGAATGATTCCTCATCATTGGGGTCTTCAGTCTCTCCATTCTTGGGGGAAAAAGGGGGGGCGACTTCAGGGTTATGCCCTTTGGTCGTTGAGATCCTCTCTGCTTATTAACACGAACAGGTTCTTAGATGGGGCCCTCTAAGAGCCCTATTCTTACTCATCTATTCCCGGGAGGGGATGGAAAGAAATGAATGTGGGGGTAGGATGAGCCTAATGCTGACCGGCCAATCAACTTAGCCAAGTGAGACTCATAAAAGATGCCCAGCTAAGAGATCAGCGACAAGCGATCATGGATCTAGAGGGATGAATATTTTTTTCATACGTGATATTGTATACCCTTTTTAAAAAAAACAATGGTGTTATCTCAAAAAGAAACAGATACAATGCAATGTGGTCATACATAAAGACTATACAAGCAATTCAATGCAAGAATACGAAGTAGTTTATTTGTAATGACTATAATAACATTATATTAATTTAAATAGCTAATTTATATAATCAACATATCACATCATATACATATATATATATATATATATATATATATATATACATATATTGTTTTATCCGTAACTGTGTGTGGCATTTTGTGACGTAGGAATAAAATGAATTATTGTACTATATACACACTTATTATTCGAAACTCAGTAATTCTTCTTATGGACCTAATAAGGAAGAAAATATAATACACAGATATTAACTAAAATCCTACTTGGGAAATATGTACTTTTTATCATAAGCGTTCCTCTGATCTGATTAAACAGATTATGGCGTTAATTTAATAATAATAATATGATAATTTTACTACCTAGCAGATTTTAGAATAAATATATTAGCTTCATGCTGTCATCCATCATACCAGGGTAGACAGAAAGTATCTAGTGTCAAGACCCTCCGTACTTCGCTTGCCAACAAATTCGAGACATTGCGTGTTGAGTGCTGGAATTCAACGCTCCACTTTGTCTTTTACCAGAGCGAGGACGTGAAAGTAATATAAATATAATCACTCCCCCAAGTGGGGATCGTACACACAATATATAACGCCATAATCTGTTTAAGTAATCTGATATATATATATATATATATATATATATATATATATATATATATATATATATATATATATATATATATATATATATATATATATATATATATATATATATATATATATATATATATATGAAAATATAGTGAAAGGTCATGTAAAAATGCATTATGGTGTCACGATCATTCAAGTTAGAAAGCTACGAGTTGGCATGAATTTGCATATTTATTAAGTATAAAGAACTCTTTGGAATGAAGACAAAATAAAATTGAACTGGATAAGATAATGAATATGATTTTAAAATTGTATTAAAACTATTTTAAACGGATTAATCGCGTATATTTTGGTATTCGAAAATATATTTCTGGACACCAGACGTATCGAACACGTTACAGTAGTCCGTGGTCACATATAGACTGAGGGACGGAACGGACCAAAATATACGCGTTTAATCCGGTTAAAATAGTTTCATTTAGAATGTATAAAAATCGCGAAAATCGAAGATCTATATGATATTCGTAAGAGAAATTTGAACATATGTTTGGGAACATATGTCGGTCAAATTCTAAAAATATATTTTATTGAATCTAAGTAAATGAACAAACGAATGAAAAACTTTTATTCGCTTGTATGAAACTTGTAACTACATAGTGTTCGAAGGTACCAAAAGTCTATGAAAGTTTTGTTTCTGATTTATAATACAATAAATTATTCTTCTTATATATATATATATATATATATATATATATATATATATATATATATATATATATATATATATATATATATATATATACGCTTTAACGCTTTTCACAGAGTACAGCATACCTCTTTCGCCTCGTCAACACTCATTATCCCCTTAATACATGCCCTGCAGGGAACGGAGAACGGAGAACGGAGAGCGGAGCTACAAATTGTCATCATGTTAAACATCTACTTAGAAACACATAGGAACGATAACGATAACGTAAAAAAATGAGCTATTTTTGCAATAACACCCCTGCTCTTTTGGAGAGTGTTTATAACAATTGTATACGTCAGGTTGGTCGTATTGCAGTGGGACAGCGTCTGATTATTAGCACAATCGGTTGTGAGTTCGATTCCCACTTGAGGGAGTGATTATATTTAAATAATTTTCGCTCACTCACTCTGGTAAGACAAGGGGCGGCTTTGAGCTCCACCACTGAATACGTAATGTCTCGAATTCGATGGAAACCCAAGTACAAAGTGTCTTTACACTAGGTACCTTCTGTCTACCCTGCTATACGGGATAAAAACATGAAGATAAAAAATATATATATGTATGTATATATGGCGGAACTCAATTTTGTTCTTTGTCATACCAGCACGGAAAATAATAATAATTTATATAAAATCAATCCACCAACTAAAAATCGAACTTACAACCAATCGCGTTTGCAATCAGACTCTATGCCACTGAGATACACGCAATGATCCATATAGATTAGTTTCGATATCAAAATTTAAAAAAAAAACAGCTAAGTAGTATCGTGTTATATTAGAACGAGGTAAATAATAATTATCACATACATTGTATGACAGCACAGTCTTCCTAGAAATCGCTACTTCAATTTATTAACTAAAAAAACCAATTTTCGTTGTTAATAGCTTAGCTAACAGAATATATGGCTTGTTTTACTTGAAATTTTATTGGTTTTTTTTTTTAATAATTGCCAATATAGTTAGCGTTTAAAAATTTTTCTGTTGAATATGTATGAAGATTGAGTAATAGGTAATTGTGTACATATTGCTTGACTCATTGTTAGCCATTATGATAGATAAGAATGATTGTCTGTTCAAATTCAGATTGGGGTTGATATGTTTGATAGGATAGATATGGTTTGATTTTTTTAGCTTCAACCTTTTATCCCGTATAGCAGGGAAGACTGGCAGTACATAGTGTAAAGACACCCCGTACTCCGTTTTCCGAATTTGAGACATTGAGTGTTGAGTGGCGGAAATCAACGCCGCGCTTTGTATTATTAGAGCGAGGATTTGAAAATAATTTAAATATATTTTGTCCCTTGAGTAGCTAACCGCGTTTACAGTCAGACGCCGTCCCATTGCGCCACGACCGGCCAGTATAAATCAACTACCGTTGAAATTAATTTCTAGAATTAATTTATATAAAAAATATTAATTTAGTATTAAAATAAAAAATCGGTATTAAAGAAAATAATTCTTAGCAAACAATAATTTAAAAAATTTGTATGAAATTAAATTGCAGAAAGAAATAGTCAATAAAAACCTTTTTATTTATTTTCTTATTTCAATCTCTATATTATATATGTTAATATTCATGTCACTGACAAAAGGTCAGACACACAGAACGTGCGGTCATTTTAAATGTAATAAGAAAGATACAAGAATTTCACTTGCTATTGGCCATCTAGTAGTACTGTCCACGCCACGCTTCGCTGGTTAAGACTAGTGATGTTTGTTTAAGCGTACGATATCGTTATAAAACTGTAATTATAAAAGTATAACATCTATTATATTATTAATTTATATATATATATATATATATATATATATATATATATATATATATATATACATATATAGTTTTGTTCTTTTTTAATTTGCTCACAAATTATTAAAGTAAATTTTACATATAAAGTTTACGAATGGGAATCGAACACACAACCATCCTCGCTTACAGTCAGACACTATCCCACTACGCCTCGGTAGCCTGCTTGCCTCTGCTTTGCCTCTGTTCGACACTTCCAAAACACCTGTGACAAATTATTATTTTACTAAAATTACTTTAAAAAAAATGTAACTACTGTTTATAAAACCTTAACAGAATTACTTACCAAATATAATATCTGTGAGGCGCAGGCGCAGTGGGACAGCGTCTGACTGTAAACACGATCGATTGTAGGTTTAATCCTCATTCAGGGGAACTATTATATTTAAATTATTTTCACTTCCTCGCTCTGGTAAGATAAAGTCCGTCGTTGAGCTCCACCAATCAGCGCGCAATGTCTAGAACTCAGTGAAAAGCGAAGTACGAAGTGTCTTGACACTAGGTACTTACTGTCTACTCTGCTGTGCGCGATACAAGCGTTATGCTAAAAAAATAACAATAAAAATAACAATTTATAAATATAATAAAAGAAACTCAATAGATTACCTCATTCATACGAAAGACACAGTTTGTCAAATTTAAAGTATTTTAAAAAAAATGAATCAATGTGCAAGGTCTGTATATATTATACTTGTATATTCAAAACGGGCATTTATTTTTTGTTCGTTTATTAATTTATTACTGTGAGTTGTGTCAAATTTAATGTAATTTATTTAACTGTTTAAAATAACATCGTCCCACGTGAACGCGAGGTGTTGTGGGTTCGATTCCCATTCAGGGAAATGATTATTATTTCAATTTCCATTTTATTTGCTCAGGTGAGACAAAAGTGCGGCGTTGGTTTCACAACTCAGTAGATAATTTCTAGATTTAGATGATGAAGCCGTCAACGGAGTGATTTAACACTACAATGTGAATATCCTGCTATGCGGAATAAAATGGGAGGCTACTTTCGATATGCTAGATAAGGCTAAATATTGTAATATTAGTTATTCTATTAATTTGAAAGCATGTAAAGCTGCATGGAGGATAGTTACACTTTCACGCAAAAACTACTGGACGTTTTTATGAAAAAAACGTATAAAAATTTTGAACGCAGCGGGATTTGAACCTGCGCCTCTTGGATACTGTTCATGTGCTCTGACCGCCAAGCCATGCGTTCTATTATCAGCGGCGTCGAATTTCTTATACGTTTGTTACAACTTATTTATGTTGTTACCATCTCTGTAGAGAGATTTATACAAATTTCTACTACTTAAAGATTATTAAGAAATAATCGTTTAACAAGAGAGTTTGCTATTTTTATTTCAATATTCACTATTTTTGAAGTGTTATTACGTAGGATTAGAAAATATTTTTGAAAAAAAGTATAACTTTTTTTGAATAACACTGCATTTAAATTTATATACTTTTTTTTTTCAAAAATATTTTCTAACCCTAAGTGTGGAATAATACTTTAAAAATAGTAAATATTAAAACTAATGAACGTATCCAAATGAACATAACGGTAAAAATCTAGTGATATAACTAAAGTGCAATAATCTTCACGCTTTTATCCCGCATAGCAGGGTAGACAGAAAGTACCTAGTGTCAACACACACCGTACTTCACTTTCCACCAAAAGACACTGCGTGTTGAGTGGTGGAACTCAACGCCGCTCTTTGTCATTTATCAGAGCGTCAGAGTGCAATAATAAGTTGTCAAAATAATATACATACATAAAAAATATAGCATATCGATAATGAATGTAAAAGTATGCGTACCACCACTACCACGACGCAACTCTCAAAGAAAACACAGCCCATACCCGCTAAGAATTCGCATTTTTCAGCTCGAACGCGGTCGACGTGTTACAAACAAACGAATATTTCAACCGCGAGTGATATGTGATCCGAAAAAATCCACCAAAATCCAATAAAATCTACTGAAATCGACTAAAATGTCGATCAACGGCTCAGACACCAGTTCCCATATACGTCAGTTCGGATTGTATAGGACCATCGACGCGAAAACTGAGGAGTTCCTTAGGCTGTCGAAGAAACGTCAAATTAAGCAAGGATGCGCGTGCGCCGCTATCTCGACGGTTATCACCGTTGCGGTCGTGATTGTAAGTTTTGTTTTTTTTTTTCAAAATAGTGAAAGTGTAATTAATGCACGCATTATGTTAATTGTATTCATGTTATCGTGTAATTTTTATCTTTTTTTATTTCTAATGGCTAACCCGTTGTTGCTTTATATTAATTTAAATTTTAAAATCGTTTCGCAAGTTAAAATTGTGTTATATTTTATGTATATTTCTTATTTTATTATAATAAGGTAAAATGTAATTAAATCTTTCATATTATATAATAACAATTATATATTACATATTTATTAGATATTTATTAGGTGATTGATTTGAATTGGCTGCTCTTCAGCTTCTGTTGAAAAGCATTTTTTTTGCCTTGCGACCTACATCTTCCTGTAGATCTGACATTATTAATATTTTATGCTTATTGCCCATCAAAGGATACTCCTGAAGAGTAGTGGAATTTATTTTTGTTCTTAGTAACAAGTAGAACACAAAAGGTATCTCGAAATAAATCAAATAAATATCAAATTAAGGCAAAATAATGTTATTGGAAAATTCTTATTATAGTCTTCATAGTTTTGCACCAAACAGAGGAACTATGTACAGTTTTTGCGTGACTCAAGAACATTAAGTAATGAAAATCTACAAGAAAAAAGTATATTTATATATAAATTCTTGAATTTTCTACATCTCTACAGCATATATGCTATATTGGTGATAATCACAGACAACAGACAAGTCTATTAGGTCATGAAGATTAATGTCTGAAGGAAACGCAGCGTTTATCTCTGTTCACCATTAACCCTCTGAGAATAAAGCGTGCAGCGTAAAAAAATATAGTCTAAATTAAGTAACACCCGTTTCACTAGAACGGTGGTAAATTACCATATAAAATTTAAAACATCCAAAACTATTCGACACCTTTGTAAACGAGCTCGACATCGTACACGTTATTTGAACATTACGTGTAACTCAAAACACTTGTCCACAAGCAACAATAATTATTTTAATCGCACAATGTTCTTCCTCGGCTATTTACCAAACAGTTAGATAGTTTGTTTTCAAAGCATTTTCTCTTACATTGTCCGCATACGTTTTTGTCACTTGGCGAAGTTAAACTATCCGTGACAACTGCCTCTTGAGTAATACTTTATAATATAAGAAAATATAAGATATCTTTAAACGCATATATTCTAGAGGCCGGTCGTGGCGCAGTGTGACACTGTCTGACTGTAAACGCGATCGGTTGTGGGTTCGATCCCCACTCGGGAAAGTGATAATATTAAAACTATTTTCGCTTCCTCGCTCTGGTTAAGACAAAGAGCGGCGTTGGGTACCACCCATCAACACGCAACGGCTCGAATTCGGTGGAAAGCGAAGTAGGTAGTGTGTTCACACTAGGTACCTTCTGCCTACCCTGCTACGCGGGGTAAAAGCGTGAAGCAAAAAAAAAAATAAAGAAATAATATATATTCTATAGAGACCATTGTATATTGAACGATTGTTTATTTTTTTTTAAACTAGTTGATAACCTCAACTTTTTGATCAACGGATCAACGGATAATTATATTTCTTTAATCATCCATTAGAGTTATATGAATCGAATTTTCGTGTCAACGGAAATTACTCAACACGCTAAGCCCCTTTTGTTAAAGCGATTTTTTCTAACATCTAATCGTTAAGATAATCTATGATGGTTTTTTTTTAATTAGTTATAGAACTATAGGCTGTTTTATTTTATTTTATTTTATTTATTATGGCTCTAAGCCAGATGTGCTTATTTTTATAAAATAATTATACCTTAATTCCTGTTCAGGTTTAATTATACAATTAGCAAAGTTTTATTTAAATCCGTCCAGTAATTCCGGAGATGTGAGCGAACAAACATTCAGTAGTGATTTTTTATATTACAAATAGATATTTTCGTTTTCTAGAACTCTAGAACCCAATTTCTTATTTTTCACGTACTTCTAATACTTTTGTAAATTCTATTATACCATACAATGTATATTTAAAATAATTATTGGAAATTTAAATATATCTCAGGAATGTATACTCAATAGACCGGAGACCGGTTGTGGCGCAGTGGGACGGCTTCTCACTGTATACACGATCGATTGTGGGTTCGATCCCTACTCGAGGCATCAATTATAATCAAATTATTCTCATTTCCTCGCTCTGGTAAGACAATGCGCGGTATTGAGTTCCGCCACTCAACCTACAATGTCTCGATTTCAGTGGACTTGACACTGGGTACTTAATCCTGCTACGGACAAAAACTTGGAGTAAAAAAAAAAAATTAAACTTTATTTATCCAACAACAATCATGATGAAATAACAAGTGTTCGTGTAAGTAGAAAATATTCATAACACAAACAATATCAAAAGAATGAGCTAACTCCGTATATTTTATAAACAAACACAATTAACAACTTTAATACATCGATATTAACAATTATTTTCTGGTCGTTGCGCGTACAATTTCAAATTTCATTTAAAATAATAATAATAATATATATTGGAAGAAAATATATATTTAGCCTAATTAAATTTGTTACTCAGAAAACAATTAGGTGCTCAGTTAGTAGGCAACTTCACGCTTTACATCGCAGTCAAAGAGAACCTAGTGTCAAGATACTCCGTTGACTGCTTTCCTGAGATCGAGACATTGCTTGTTAAGTGGCGAACTCAACGTCACCATAACGGAGATATGCAAAGAAATAATATTCTCCTGAGTGGGGAATCGAACCCACAACTGTTCGTCCCTTTGCGTCAAATTGGAATCCCCTTTAAATGGAGTAAATACAGTTTAATAATGCAAACTAAGATGTACATATAAAGCAACCAATAACAAGATAATTTACATAAATTAAAAACTGTAAACCAAGTAAATAATTCATTACCCGCCTTAATTACGATACCAGTATATCGATCGTATCATATTAATTCCTAGAATCTAACAAGACCGTACTATCGCACGCTAAAGAAAGTTGGAAGACGGCAACTTCACGCTTTATTCCGCATAGCAGAGTAGTCGGGGACAACCTAGTGTCAAGACACTCACGTTGACTGCTCTTTGCACGAAATCGAGACATACCGCGTTGAGTGGCGAACTGAGCGCCGCGCTCAGTCTTACTAAAGCGGAGAAATGAAAATAAATTTTAAGTACAACCATACCCCAAATTGAAAATTGAACCCAAAACCACCATGTATGGTATCAGAAGCCGAAGCCTAAAGAAAGTTGAAGACAATACAAAAATTATAATTAACTCACGAATTCTCACGATTAATATTTTCGACCATAGCGTGGCGAATTCTGGTAACTTCCGGTAAATGTTACAACGATTTCCGGTCTAACTAATCGAAGATAATCTGAGTTATGTTAGAATATTCGAAACGTCATGTAACCATTTTGGTTGATGATCTATAAGCGTTTATTAACTGTTATTACGCTAATTACGAAATACTGTTAAAATTTTATTCGTACATAATACTGTTAAGGAGTGAACTATGAAATATATAAATGATACTTATTTTGATATATTTTTTTTCAAATATAATATATTGTTTAAAATGGTTTCATTTAAAATAAATAAACAGTGTTTAACGAAGGCTCAATATCAGTTTCAAGTTATTAATAAAAATGTAGGTAATCTTAAATTTAAAAAAAAAACATTTATTTATTTTCATGTTTATAAATTTTGTATAAATTTTGTATATTTGCATTCAGGTTATTTCAGAGGATATGTGTTATGTATAGTGGTAACAGAATAACAGTGCTAACTAATGTGATATAATCAATTATTTCTATATATTTTCTAAGTAAGGTAAGTTTATGTCAAAATGCACTTTTTTTCTAATATTATGGCAATAAAAGCCTCTTTTTTCTTCTTCATTTTTTTATTATATATTATATATATATATCGATATCGGTATATATAGACCGGTCGTGTCGCAGTGGGACTGACTGTAACGCGATCGGTTATGGGTTCGGTTCCAATTCGCGGGCATAATTATACTTAAAATTGTTTTCTACTTTCCTTGCTCTGGTCAGACAAAGCGCGTAGTTGACCTCCACCACTCAACACGCAATGTTCCGATTTCGATGGAAAGCGGAATGCGGGATGACATTAGGGACTACCTGTCTACCCTGCTATGCGGGATAAAAGCACAATGCTAAAAATAAGGTTTATAAATAATCATAGCAATGACATGAATCGCATTGCCATGGTTGTGGGAACATTTACTATTCGAAAGGATGAAATTTAAAATATATTTAATTTTCTCCAGTATGCAAAATAAATGCAATGCGTAAAATGCGTAAATGTGTTAACTAGATTCTCTCTGCCTACCTCACATGAGGCGTTAATGTAATAAACGTCAATAACTGCAAAAATTACAACTGCTATAATGTTAATATTAGTCTATTAAAGATTTTATTCATACATTTCAAAGTAAAAGCCATTTTTAATGTTATGTTTATATGATATAAACAGTATGCATTTAAATAACTATACTATGATGGTCATCAATGTAATTATAATTCTTGTAATATATATGCAAATTTTAAAAATCAATAATAATCACTTTTTCCTTTCACTTTCAGAGCGTGATAATCATCTACGAATACAGCATGATCAGCAATTCAAAGCCGAAGAGTGATTTACGACAGAACTGGCTCAGTTTTGTTAACAACACCTTGGAAACAATGCCGTTTGAAGTGAAATTTGACAAATCACAAATAAACCCGGCAACCGTCCAAATATTACCACTTATAATGAAAACCATTAAGAAAAACGTGTTTTTTAATAAAATCATAGAGGATTCTGTTAATTCAAGCACTTCATATGATAAAAATGATTCCACAGAAGATTTGGACAAAAATAAAGTTGCAAATATGAAAGGCTATGTACGTTTCCCCGTATCAAAACTATACACTATCGAATATAAAACTTCTCCGATTTTCTTCTTCAAGAATCCAACGAGAAATATAGATTATTTTACAAAAATAAGAAAAATTAGAGATTATAAGAGAGTTATGAATTACGTTGACAAAATGATTAATGACAAAATTTCACTCGGAACAACGATTCCTATGGGAAAGTATATTTATAATGCACATAGAATACCAAACGTGGAGCATACAACACCCGTGGCAAAAGTAAAGAAGAATGATGCGAAACATAGAAATATCAAGAAAAAACTAATTACAGCAGCAACTCAGACTAATGGATCAAATTGTAACTGTAAGGAAAGTGTAAAAGATCTACTGAGTAAATTTATAACTAACCTTAAAGAGTTATTACCAAACACAACAGGTAAACAGAATACGTCAGCGCCATGTAAAATGCATAGTCCTGTGA
Organism: Dryadula phaetusa; assembly: GCA_032432895.1. Taxonomy (NCBI): domain Eukaryota; kingdom Metazoa; phylum Arthropoda; class Insecta; order Lepidoptera; family Nymphalidae; genus Dryadula; species Dryadula phaetusa. The sequence continues at coordinate 912,555 of JAOYRS010000031.1, forward strand.
AAAAAGTGAAAGACGATAAAGGAATTCAATTTGACATGGGAGTTTTAGTAAACAATTCCTTACACACGTCAAAACTACCGGAAAAAAATTCATATAAAATATCAGAACACTATAAATCTCGATATGAAAATCCAGAAAAGCCAGCCTGTATTCATAAATTTATCAAACCTAAAGGCAGTATTAGGGATCCTACTGAAAAATTTAATTACCCATACAAAACATTTATTACAAAACATAATTTAACGGAACGGAGAGGATATACAAAATTAGAATCTAATGAAGAGCTATCAACCACAATAAGTAATATGGAAAACCATAATAACAAAATTATTAACAAAGAAGAAACAACATTTTCAAAATTAGAATCAAAATATAAAAACGACATAAACACAGAATCAAACATAGTTGACTATTTCAAGATTCTTGATGCACACAGCTTAGAATTAGTTAAAAGAAAAATTATTCCAGGTAGAAAAAAAATAGAATATCCTTTCAGTATAAAAGATAAAAATATTTTGGAAAATATTTCATCGTCTCCGCCTATGAATAATACAAGTGAGTCGGGACAAGAAAATATTAACAACAGTAACAAGAAAAACATTTCAGAGCTCAAAGATTCTGAATATATCGATATACGTATATTAGATACAACCCCTCATAATGATTTCATTAGCACAATTCATCCAATAATTACTGATACAACGACATTCAATAATATTGACACAGAAATACATAATTCAAGTACTACAAAGGATCCTACGATACTTTTAGATGATTTGACCTTGGAAGAAGAAATAAGTAAAATATCTACAGAAAATCCAGAGACGAGTATTAAAAATCTCGAAAATATGATTAAAAAGCTTAATAATTTAACGGAACATAGCAATAAAGCATCCGAGTGGGAATTAGTAAATGTTGAAGATGACAAATATAATGAGGATGTACCAAATTCAATGATACCGCAAAGCAGATCAAGTTATTTAGAGATCCAACGCAATGAATGGAAAAATGAGGAACAACATGATTATGATAATAATTTTAACAATTATTTACTTGAGTAATGTTGCACTATTATTATGATATGCACTTTAAATTATAATAAAAATCTTAATTATATACATATTTTTTTTATTTATGTCCATGCTTATATATGCGTATGCTTTCAACATTTTGTATAAATAAAAAAAAACATAAAATTTATAAATACTTATTTTAAACAACATATAAACTGCATTTTCATTATCTATTTTTTTAAAAGCGTATCCATTTTTCAGATAGTTCTACTAGTCTACGAGTACGTGATTGCAGTAGAAACAACAGTTGTACAAATCAAAGGTATAAAGTATAAGACCAAATATAATATAAAGGAGTCGCCAATGGCAGACAGACTTGATGGAAATTATTTTGGTGTAGATCAAGATTATTATGAAAAAATACCACTTCTCATCAACGATTTGCAAGAAAGCTACATTGATATACCTGAACCCCGTATACGACTTTTGAGGAAAGAACGTAAATCTATAATCAATAGATTTAGAACAAGGACGTCGAGTACGGCAAATAAATTTGTTAGAAGAACTAGCCCGAGGCCGTTTCTTTATGAATACAGAAGCCCATATCCAATGCCTTTCAGTAAAGCAACTACAAATCCATTCCAATGGTTGGAGCAATATCGTAATTCACAAAGGTTGAAAAATCTGCATGATGTTGTTAAATATCTTGAAAAAACACTGAACGCGAAATTCAGTGACATTAATTTACCAAGTACCGAACATATATCTTTTTCGGAACTTTACATCCCAGTTGGTAATGATAATATAAAATCTGATGAGTTATCTCAAAATATAGAAAAAAATAATCTAAATGAAAACCATTATACTGATCCTCTATTCATTTTTAAGCCAAATAGCCCAGGTGAAATAAATTTACTTGCTGACGGCTTAAGATTTGCACCAACTTTGGTGTCAAGTCAAGAAAAAAATGTTAACAAAGATAATACTGAAGAAAGAGATAAGCAAAATTGTGTAAATAATGGATGTTTGCAACATAATAGAAACAGAGACAATAATTACTTTATACCTAATTCTGAAAGAATCAGGACTATACCATTTCCAGCATTAAATAATAAGCCGAAAACATTTTCACACTCTCCCAATCATTATTCAAATCTACATCTACAACCTCGTCCACAAGAGAGCAAAAATGATTATAAAATAGATTTTGATAAAGTTTACATAACAACGTCGAGGCCATTCCTGTTTCAGTTTAGACGAAAATCTACTTTACCTGTTCGACGGACATTATATAAAAATAAAAATTCAAGATTTTTAGATGTTAATAAGAAATTTCAATATTCTTCTTCATTCACTTATCATAAGAATAATACTGATTTAAGTGATGATAATTACGAAATATCAAATTCCAATAATAGAACAGATGTTAAACAATTATATCCTTCAGCATACGAAGCTAATATATCTAATTTGAAGCAAGAAACTACAATAGCATATACAACCGAAACAAATATACCAGCAATAAATTTGCCTCGTATTGAAGACTATCACGTAGGCAGTTCAGGTATTATACCCATTGAAACTAGTTCTACTCAAGCATATCCAATATTTACACCAGAAACATCTCCAAGGGATATTTTCATACTAAACCAAGAACAAGGTACTACTAATCCTCCGGAAATAATTAAGTTTAGTCCAGAAGACGCTAAAATACCAGATCAGTATTTAAATTTAGGTGTAGGTATTGCCAATGGTGATACAGTAACTGAAAGTGACGGGATGTGGCAAACAAATGATAGAACTGGATTAAATGATGACGGAAAGGAAGCGAAAATGTTAATCATAAAGTTAAGGAATATGTTTGAAACTACAACCGGAAGTTCAGACAGCGAAGCAACAGAGCTACTGTCGACTCCAGATCAAGATGAATACGTAGGTACTACTGAGGAGGAAATAGAGTCCACAACAAATACCTACGTGCCTCAAATAAACGGTCACTACAGGAACGTTAAGAACAAAACGTTAATGTTATTACAAGAGAATTCAGAAAAATATAGAAAAAAGAGACTCGAAAATTTATTATCGATACGAAACTCGACCTACGTACCTATGTACGTGGATATAGTGCGACATAGGAACGCTAGTGTAATAAATAGTGATTATGATTAACTGGTAAACGTTTTTAGACGTCCGGTCCCACCGACTTACTTTTTTTTTATCTTTCATTCAGAATTTTTTTTTTTTTTTAATTTTCTCTTCTATACATTATTTCTTTGATATGGAAACTAGAAAACATGAGAAAATATTTTATAATTGATGCTTTTTATTATTTACTTTTAATTAATAATAAATTAAGCAATAGATACTATTTTGGTGTGCGACAGCGTTTGACTGTAAACGCGATTGGTTGTGGGTTCGATTCCCACTGTAGGGAATGATTATATTTAAAGTTTATTTTCATTTCTCCGCTTTGAAAAGACAAAGAGTTCGTCACTCCGCTCGTCTCAATTTCAGACAAGGGAATGGACAAAATTGCTATGCGTGATAAGGGGTAAAGCTATAAAATTAAGAAATAAATTGTATGTAGGCTCTTCTCATCTCTATTACGGTCGCTTTATGAACACTTTTGTAAATAAAATAAAGATGATCTTATAATATTGTTTTTTTTTTATTTAAACTGTTTTTTTTTTATTAAAACATTACAAGATTAATATAATTTTGCGCATTTATTTAAATAGTAAAGTACTTTTCCTAACAAAAGGAATTTAAGTGGAGGCCGGTTGTTGCGCTGTGTGACTGAGTCTGACTGTAAACGCGATCGGTTGTGGGTTCGATGCCCACTCGGGGAGTGGTAATTTATAATTATTTTCACTTCCTCGCTCTGGTAAGACAAAGTGCGGCGTTGAATTTCACCACTCAACACGCAATGTCTCGAATTCGGTGGAAAGCGAAGTACGGAGTGTGTTGACACTAGGTACTTTCTGTCTACCCTGCGGAATAAAAAGCGTGAAGCTAAAAAAGTAATTAAGTATAATTAATTATAAAATCATATTTTAAAAGCTGATGTTGCTTATGAAGGAAACAATTTTTTATAAATTGGATTAAACAGATTTTTATAATTTGGCGTTCAAATAAGCGTCTAGTATTGTTTATTAAACAAAGCAATGTGATGTTTGTGCCTACAATATTTATTGTTAATCTAGAATAAAAAAAAATAAAATCTCTCTCTCCTTCTCTCTCTTTCTTTCTGCCTTACTATAAAGTATAAGATATGAGAAATAATCAGCAAAAGAAAAATACAAAAAATATTAGGATGTAAATTTATTTTTTATTTAAACAAATAATATTATTTTTAAAAATATAATAATATATTTAATGTTATTCAATTAAATCATTTAGATCTAAGGAAGACATCTCTTGGTGTATAATGAAACTAATTTAAAGTTGTGAAAGTTGGCAAGTTAAATCAAGTCGTGTTTTACAACGTTGTATATAGATGGCAGGATTTCAGACATTACAATAAAAAAGTTTCTATATATTTTTTTATCTGTACGCAATTAGCACAGAGTACAGATACACAGATACAGCCTAGTGATGAGACACTCCTTCTTTTCTTTGAAAACTTAGGAACATTCAATTGGTAATAGCTTGCCGTCGATTCTGAGACATTGAGCCAAAAATGACAATGTTTTTAAATTAAATTACCCATTGTAAGCTTTAGCTTGTAGAAAAGTTACCTTGAAGTTGCATTTTTTTAAATGATAAAAATTCTGGTTTTTTTTATTATTACCCTATCCTTTATAATAAGCATATCCTTATATATTAAGACAACTGAAACTCAGTCACAATAATTTTGTTGTTTCGCGGCTGACATCTTCGAAAAAGTTCTGTAAATAGTTCCCGCGCTTTTTTGCCACAGATTAAATATTCGTTCCAAAGAAAATTAAAACAAAACATTTTTGGATGTATACTAAATTCTCTGCAACATTATCTCTATTACGTTTTCCTTTTGTCTTCTGAGAAGCGTTCGTAAAAAGAACACTAAGATCTGATAAATCTAGACCAGATAAGAAAAAAATTACTATTTAAAAACAGGCTTTTATTACTTTTTAAAAATATGAACTAAAAAGTTGAAAACAATTCAGTCTAGATGTATCTCTTCTAGCTGGTAATACTGCGATCACCAACCCACCTACCAAGCATGGAAATTATGTTTTTTTTCTGTCAAAGGAGTAAATGTTGTTGACCTTGTTGATCTTTACAGCGATACCGGGAGAGGGAGAGGGTGCTCTAAGCCTGCGAAAATTGGCAAGCACTGACGTGACTCCTTGGGAGGAAGTCGACGTCCGCAAGGGTGCCCCAGACGGGGCTTGAACCTCAGCTTGCGGTCGGTGAGCGGGTAGGGGCGGAGATCATGGCAAACCCCTTCACTTATATGGGCTCACAATACTACAGTAGACTGTTACGGGCTGTTATGATGTTGCTTGACGTTACCTCTTCAATATTAGCTTTTTTATCAGACACGATTTTTTTTAATAAATAATAAATACGTCTTACATTGTGATTGACAAACAAAAAAAATCAATTTGAAATGACTACGAGCCTTCTCCATATAAGTGGGATTTGCATAATCTCCACGCTTACTGCAATCTCCAACCCGCCTGGGTTGTTGGAGATTGCAGTACTAACAGCTAAAAGATATGGATCTGGTTTATATTAATTTCAACTTTTTAGTTCATTTTTATTAAAAAATAATAAAAGCTTGTTTGCAAAAGATTTTTTTTCCTTTAATTTTATTTCCGTGTTTTTCAGTTAGGTAGGCCGTATGTGTGTAAATTAGGGTCCCGTTTAGTCGCCGTAATACTCATTAAGATGAATTATATTAGCCCTTGATGAGGACGCGTCATTCAATGACCGAGTTCCTGAGGCACATCTGTCTTCCTGTTAGCATCTAGCTCCAAAGTACTCACTAAGACGTATCATATGAGCCCAAAGACGATGGGATTGCCTCGTCTTATTACCGAATTCCTGTGCACATCTTCCAGCTCCGTCATTCAACCTTGGTTATTATCTAGTACCAAAGTATTAGTATCCCTTTCATTTGATACCCATATTGGGTTGGTTGACAAAAATATGAACGTTACCCGCCATTTTGTACCGGCGGCCATCTTGAATTTGAGTTTTTTTATAATGATTTGTATTCTACAACTTAGGCCTTTTCATTTGATGCCCATATTGGGTGGGTTGTTTTAAAGTATGTACGCCGTCATTTTGGTACGGCGGCCATATTGGTTTGACAACAAAAATAAATTTATATAATTGTATTGTTACGGGCAATAAAGATACATGCCAAATTTCAGCTCAATAGGATACCTTAAAGTGGGTGAAATTTTACTTCCAATATTTGATTACAAATCGAACGAACAAACGACAAACATCGGGACAGGTAAAACTAAATAAAAGCTTGTAAAATAACCAGTACGTAAGTCTAATTGTCTTTTGATTTACTATGTGGTGGTGTTCAGCGTCTTACATGTTTTGGTCTACTGAGGTCTCTTTTTTTTCGAATTGACATGAATGATATTGGCCTGAAGGGCCTTGACAGCGTTACTGAGCTGGAAGGGACGAGAGTAGCTCCCTCCTGCTGATAATTGAAGCTAAGTGACAGCTCGAAGGAGAATACCCCTCGTATTGCCACCAAGGAAGCCTTGGGGAGTGACTACGGAGGATTTTGCATCTTTTACCTGTGTAAAATATATCCAATACTGAGGTTCGCTTGCCCACTTGCCCTTGAAAAACAATTCGCTGTAAGGAGTTTTTAATTTCGACAATGAGTCCATAGTATTTCAGGGTTCATATGAGCGCAGTCGACGACAATCCTAACTGAACCTTCAGCTCCTCCAAGTACGAAATCTTAGTCCGAAACGCTGTCAAAGGGAATCGTAACAGCCAACGCCACATTTCAAATGCTTTATAGTATGATACAACTAAGATAATATGATGATTAATTTACACGATTTTTATAAATTTTAAATCAAACTATTTTAAAAGGATTAATTTTGGTATTCGAAAATAAATTTTTGAAAACTTGTCATTATTATTATACGTTAATTTTAATTAAATATTACTCAGTAGGTAATATAATAACAATATATTTATATATATATATATATATATATATATATATATATATATATATATATATATATATAAATATATTGTAAAAGTATTTTTTCGCTCCCATGACCTTAGTGCAACAAATTCATACGACATTATAACGTGACCTAACTATATGTTTCTCTTTCTTGCAACGTAATCATCCTATCTTCTGTCTCAGCTCACGCATCTTAAGAAAACCCCCGTTACTTTTACCTTCGCAAAAAGGCGCTATCTGCAATCGTTTTAAGCTACACATTAAATATATAGCCGTCTCGTTCTTTTCTATGTAGCGTGACGTAAAGTGTGAGCGAGTAAAACATAGTGTTTACGGATTAAGAATACCGGTGGAGCAAGTTTTTGACAGTACGTTTTAAACTTCGAAGTTCGTAAGATGTAACATAAGTTTAAAATATTTTTGTTAGCAGTTTGTGAATAAAATTTGAGTTTTTGTGATAAAAAATGACATTTTCCAATGGTTTTTAATGTTCAATAAATTATTTAAGGTAAGTTTTTGGTTATAACTATATATTTTCTTAGCAATATTTGTGTTTACTTGCGGAACTTTCTTTGCATAACGTTTTGTTTAGTCATCAAGGTCATAATATGTGTGCCAAATATATTAAAAATTCATTTTAGTTGAATAAATATTTCTATATATCTTATACCAGAGTAAGCAGAGATAACCCAGTGTTAAGACACTCCATTCTCCATTGTCGACCATTGCGTAGCCTTGCGAAACTCAACGCCACAATTTGTCCTACATTTAAATATAATTATTTAACCAATTGTCTATATAACACTCAATTTTATATTTAATTTTTCTCATTCGCGTTATGTTTGTATGTATAGGCTTTTAACCCCGAAGCTCTATTAAAATTACCCGTTAAATAACTAATTAATGCGATTATTTCAATTTTATTCCTAGAAAATAATTACATTTTAAGCATCATAATGTCTATCTGTTCAAAATCAAAGACCTTATTTTATATTTATGGTAAATAATATAATTATAACTTAATTGAAAATCTCAACGATTTGACTAGTCTTACTTCATACGTGTACGCCTCAACATTATTTGCATCTATTATAAAACCTAAATTCCCATTTCTGAGGGATTTGTGAGGAATCCTCTTTTATTGTTTACTCACAACTACACTCTCCAAATAACACAATTATCTACATATTAAATTTAAAGCTTTCTACGTCCAGTTGTTTCCGTGCGTTGTCTCTCAGTGTCTCAGTGAGGCAATAGTTTAGTGTATTTTAGACAAGCGTATAATCGTAAAATTACGGGACGTTAGTGTATAATCGTAAAATTGAAATATTCTAAGTTACTCCTTATACATCAGCTATCTGCCAGTGAGACTTATCGAAATCTGTCCAGCCATTCCAGAGATGAACTGGAACAAACAGCCAGACAAACATTGTAAAAAAATAATAGTAAATGACTTAACTGTATACGTACAGTATTTAAATCCATATGTATTTAGTAATAGCCAGTTATTTTGATATTACAAACAGACGCTCCAATTTTTTTTAATTTTTTTGATATTTACTTTTCAAAACAATATAGACACTATTGAAATATTTTTTAAGAATATTTTAAATTGTAAGAACCCATACACCCATATATTTAAAAAAAAACATAGTTCTTATTTATACTACTAATGAATTATAAAAGAAAACAAATAGTAACTAAACAACGCGGTGATATTAAGTTTGATCTCTACTCGGGCCAATTATTTCGATCTCCGTGCTATGGTAATAAGAAAGTGCGACGTTGAGTTCCGCCATTTAATACACAGTGTATCGAATTCAGGACTAAAGCAAAATCCTCTTTGTCAACCATTCTATGCGAGAAATGGCATGTAATTGAAAGAATTATATTTCAAATTTGCAAAATTTTAGCTACATAAGGCTATATAGCCTGTAGGCGGAAACTATCTGAATGAATTTTTCTATCTTAAAAAATGAAAACATGAACGAATTCGAAAACGTCGACTTTAACATATCTGTATGATTAGTTTATAATTTATTAAAAAAAATATCCAAAGTTACTCCTTTCAGACAGATATACAAAAATTGTATGAAATAACATTATGATATAAGTACTGTGTGTACATACACACACACATATATATATATATATATATATATATATATATATATACTTGTAAAATAAATAACAGTATTTAACACGTAACACACGCCAACTTTAAGAGCAACAAGGAATATACACATCACATTTCCCACGCCTCCATTGTCTGTAGTTCCGTGACTTTGAGGTTATGAATGGTGTTTTTATGGTGTTACCTAAAGACTGAATTAGGTTCCAAGATCTTATAACAAAATATATATGCGTACGTAATATGTTAGTAGAGGCCGAACATGGAGGGATCGGTTGCGGGTTAGATTCCCACTTGGGAGAATGATTATATTTGAAATTATTGTCATTCCCTCGCTTTCATAAGACAAAGCGCAGCGTTGACTTCCGCCACCCAATGTCACCACACGCAATGTCTCCATTACTCTGTTTCGAAATCTCTCCGCTAGGTACTTCCTGTATACTCGGCTATGCGAAATCAAGACGTGGATATCGTTCTATGATTTTTTTTAATTATTGTAAAATTTTGATAAAACAAGCGGTGTTGAGTTCCGCTATTTAATACGCAATGTCTTGAAAGTGGGGAAGAATGTGTATATTTACAGTAGGTTTTCTGTCATTACGGAAAAAAGCGTGAAGCTGGGTAACAATTATCGTATTTCAAACAATAATATTTTTTTTACCATTTCCTGGTCCATCTGTCACTGATATTTGGTTGATTGCATTAAGAAAATATACTATAATTAGATTCGGACACATGGGCCTCCTTTGAGATAAATCGAAACCTAAGATATCGATATTTTCGATTTATTTCTAATGTCAGCGGAGAAATAAATATACATAAATATAATCAATGTATCGAGTTGGGATCGAACCCACAATCATCGTGTTTACAGTCAGACCTGTTCCACTATAACACGATAGCTCCTCTGGTATTTAGATCAGTTCGTGTATTACATGCGATCCGCTGCGTGTGCGTTTTGCGTCACGATTTCCTCATTTGTACCATACAAGCCGTACGAGTGAGCGGTTTTAGTTGAATATGCACTTTTTTTTAAAACAACATTTTTGTATAAATACTGTGAAGGGCATTCTTTCCTGGCTGTTCGTTTCTATATATTGTATTATGTTATTGTAATATAAATATATAAAGAAAAAAAAAGCGTGGTATATTTTACGCAAATATAATTTTTCTAATAATATGTGAAAATGATGAAATAATTATTAATTTTTTATCAAGTATATCACGTTGCCAAGGCGACATGTATATGAAGCGTCAACGGGGCTACAGTAAATAAAATACTTATGTAAATCTTTAACAGAATCCGATTTGAACCCTGAACTGTAGCATATATCCAGATCTGCCTGATGTTTAAATTCATATAGTTACTTATAATTCCCTTAATTGTAATTAGTTCATTATTATTGCTTGCTTGCTTTATGTGAGCTTTCGCAATTTAACTTAAAAATGTAGTTAACTAATAAACGTACATTAATAATGTAATTATATGACATAAATTATGTAATTATTAATACGTTTAATTTGTAAATAATCTAATTTACTCATTTATTTATCATATTCATAGAATATAAAAAGGTTAGGTTAGTGATGCGTCACTATTTTTTTATAGAAACTATGATACATATTGACAAAAGAGTTGAGTCACTCTGGGACTGCCAACTAAAAGCCTATACTACTCAATGCTAAGTCTTGGCCGTTTTTCTTTAAACGCGAGGTAAAAGCATTACGGATCTTTTCTCTATTAAGGTCTTGGATCAGATTATGTGAGATTCCGGATTGGCAGATATACGCCGGCCCGGCAACTGGCTAAAACCTCATGGTGCTTCATCTCAACAGCGGGAACCAGCTTGGCACAGGAGCTGGAGTCAAGGATGGTGGGTCACCCTCGACGGCTTCGTCCGAGTAGTACTCGGGTCTGGCTTAGACAGCCCACTGAGCTAACTGAGTTCTAAGTTTGTTTTGTTGAGTATAAAAGAGCCTTAGGATATATTATCGTAAATTCTAACGGAAATGGGAAAATACTGAATTTTTCGTTAGATTACCTATTCAAACGAAGTAGTTGGCTAGAACACTTACATTTACATTACAAATTATATATGAGAATTTCTGTGTATTATTTGTAGCTATATAACATCGTATGGTTTATTTGTATAAAAGTATTATACAATTACTTAAGTGAATGTATATGTATTCCCATTTAAATGTAACCATTTCACAGGTACACTTTGACCACGGACTACTGTAAAGTGTTCGAAACGTCTGGTTTTCAAAATTTTATTTTCGAATACCAAAATATACGCGATTAATCCGTTTAAAATAGTCTCATTTAAAATGTATGTAAAAATCGCGAAAATCAAAGATCTCATTATATGTATTCCTTAACTAAAACTCAACATAGACTTAGCCAACGGAAATTGGATACCGCAAGAAATTAGATCTGTTGAGATCACGTTGCAGTTATGTAGGTCGATGTGTTAGAACCTAAAAGGTACAGCGTGTTACCGCGTCTTGGCAGGTTCTGTTTCCGCATTTTCAAGTAATTTTAATGGTTATTTAGAAATTTTTTTAATGGCATACAGTATACAAATCAAATATATATATATATATATATATATATATATATATATATATATATATATATAATAAATTACTTATTCTATACATATATAAGGAAAGTATTTCAATATAATATGTATATATTATATTGAAATACTTCATTATGCCACACTAGTTGTAGCGCGGTGTTGAGTTCCGCCACTCAACACGCAATGATTATGGTGCTTAACATTTAAATTGATCAACCAAAAGTACGTTGAACTATATTAAACATGGTACAAACTTCTGTTTCACCACATCAACCCTGATCTTGAGCATTGATGCGGTCCACAATGTCTTCTTCTTCTTCTTGATGATACCTCTTCGCTCTTGATTTGAAGACTCCCATATAGTATAAAATGGTATGAATGGAATAGACACGCCGTTAGTGGGTTCCGTTATTTCGCTGTGCTAATAAAGAACATGCGTAAACACGCGTTGCCTTAGTAACGTGTACGCAGAGTTTATATAGAGGTGTATGTCAAACATATGGCAAAGTGTGCCACATTTTGCTATTTTAAAGTGTTTTTCCACACTAAGGATTAGAAAACATTTTTGCGTCGAAATTCTTATGCAACCAGATGCAGAAAGCATGGCTTAGCGATCAGAGCGTATGAACGGTTTCTATGACGCGGGGGTTCGAATCCCGCTGCGTCCAAATTGGTATACGTTTTTCAAAAATATTATGTTATATTTATTATATTAATTAGCATTAATAAAATATTAGACATTCTGCATTCTTTCTCTATATCAACATGCGACGGTGCGCAGTTTCCCTATTTGACTGTACGCTGTACGCAATGATTGTGTCCAAATTCTACTTTAAGACTATTCACCTACTTTTCCTTATGGTGTCCATGATATATTACCCATAACTCAGCCCAAAGCCGTCACTTTATAAAATTAAAACCGATCGTGTCTCAGTGGGTCAGCGTCGCGCTATAACAAATGGTCATGGATTCGATTCCCGCTCGGGGGAATGATTATATTTAAATTGTTTTCATTTCCTCGCTCTGGTAAGACAAAGCGCGTCGTTGAGTTCCGCCACACAACACGTAATCTTGACACAGATATTGAGAATTAGTTACCTGTTAGATTTACTAAAGAAATACAGGAGATGCGTAATTCAAAGGTTATTCATTCATTCATTCATAGGTCATTATTTAGTTCAAAACTGCTAGTTACCACGGTGTCTTTACGTAAGCAATTGTTCAGCCTGACCGCCGGCGATTGTGAAATGTATGGCAGCGGTTGGATGTTGGCTGGCAGTCGGTTAGGGCCCAGTTCTGGGACAGGTTAGTTTTAACAGTTAGCCAACACGCTTAACGGTTGACTAGCTCTTTGATTTTAATGTGTATTTGATTTAAAACTGTTAACAACACCATTGGTTGTTGGTTCTATTCTCGACTAGGTGAAATTATTGTATTTATTTTAATATATAAAGATATGTAATAAAATAAAAAAAAATATATAACAATAATACTAATATAAAATCCATATACGCCATATGTTATCTATATCTTTCCATATAATAAAAATGTAACTAATAGCTGTCTGTACATGAAATATATTTGAGAAAAACTGTTAGTTATTCCCGTTTTTATGTGCGTTTGTGTAACTTAATGTCGAAAACGTATTCTCTACATACAGTGTTTGTTTTATTATAAACGGTTTGTAAATAAGAAATTTATATGAATTTAAAGTAAATTAAAACATTCGTATGTACAACAGTAAAGGGCACGCTATTTACGCCGCACGTGGCTACAGTCTATACTGGTGACAGAAAACGCGATTTATAAGAGAACTCAATAAAATACCGGTTATGTGCGTTATTAGAAGGTCGATACAAATTCCTCTTGTGTTTAAGACGACTGTAAAAACCTTTATTATAATATTATATATTTTTTAATGTATAGCGTTGATAGGCAAGGAAATTTAAAAGATTAAATTAAATAAAAAAATGATATGAAAGATTTTAAATTCTAATGGAAAGCGTCTTATAGTGTCTTGTTTCTCTCTGACTACTAAGCTTTAAAAAAAAATTTTGAGAGGCAAAATTTTATATTTGTTTTCTTTTTTTTTTAGCTTCACGCTTTTATCCTGCAAAGCAGGAAACAGGAAGTACCTAGAATCCAGACACTTCATATTTCGCTTACCGCCGAATTCGAGACATTCGTGTTGAGTGGCGGAACTCAACGCCGCGCTTTGTCTTACCAGAACGATGAAAATGGAAATAATTTAAATTTAATCATTCCCTCGAGTGGGATTGGAACCCACAACCAATCAGACGCTGTTTTACTGCGCCACGACTGGCCTCTTTTAATAGTATTTCATTTAAATATAATATAGAAGCTAGTGTCTAGTTACTTGGAATTCAAGACAAGGGTACTCCTTTAACTGATCAAACTATACTTAATAGTATAAATACTGCATGTTTAATAACTATTATATAAAAAAAATATTTATTTAGAAGAAGTAGAAAGTTTCGAACTCAACAAAAAACGTAAAAAAAAGAATTTTCCTTTTTTAAGTATTAAAATCTTATATCAAAAATTGATAATATATCTACAAAATATACAGTCTTGTGAGTACATAACACTGGCAAAATTAGCATATTAATAAGAAAAAATATAATAAAAAAAAAACAATTAAATACAATAATTAAAAAAAACCTTTAAATTTTTAGATGGCGGAAATAATTCTACAGCGGCGCAAAGCGGCGTCGGTGTTAAACGAGCCAAATCCCCTTATAATATTATTAATCATTAGTTTACTAGAAATATGTGGGGCTCAATTAGTGAATAGGGCTCCACACTTTGTGCCCCAGACGGGAGACATGTCCCAGTTTAGCATATCAGAGGACACGGTTGTTGGGACGCCGGTGTATCACTTGAAAGGTAATTTATTATATTAACACATATTAACAATAGGAGAAGAAACAGATTCCCTATTTATAACGCATGGGAGGATCAGAGACAATCTTGTGTCATCACACTCTGTTATCCGCTTTCTGCCTAAAATCCAGAACACTAAATTCGTGTGTTGAGTGGTGAACTGGAATAAATTTTAAATATAATCATTCTTCCGAGTGGGAACCGAACCCACAACCAATCGCTCTTATAGTCAGACGCTGTCCCACTGCGCCACAATGACCTTCTTATATAGATGGAAAGTAGTGATAAAACACTATTATTGGATGGGATACTTTGAGATCTATACTTATTAATCTTATAAGGAGAAATATATCTATCTGATAATATATTTCAAAAATAAATATGAATTTTTCAGGAATTGATCCCGAAAATCGTCCATTAACGTATTCAATATCGGGCCAGTACTTCACAGTCGACTCTGCGACTGGTGTGGTGACACTAGCAAAGTCTTTAGACAGAGAAGAACAGGCTAAACTAGAAGTTATTATTAGTATTACAGGTAAAAGAATTTTGATTGTTTTTATTAAAAAAAATATTTCGTTACGTAACGCGTAACGGCGCGTAACGTTGTCTCTCGCTCTAATATGTGAGTAAAAGTGAGAGAAGGGTACCCACTAACAGTATTTCGAACAGACGCTTCTCTCTTCGCTTGAAGTGTTTAGTGTACGATAGACATATATTGGTGGTTTAATTATAATTAAATTATTATAATATATATTATTAATTATTATAAAAACATATTTAGTTGTTTAGCTACATGCTTTTATCTAAGTACACAGTGTCAGGACACTTTGTACTCCACTTTTCGCTGAATTTGAAACATAGTGAAAATAATTGAGGGAGTAATTATATTTAAATAATTTTCACTTCCTCGCTCTGGTAAAGACAAAGAGCGGCGGTGAGTTCCACCACTCAACACGCAATGTCTCTGATTTCAGTGGAAGGCGAGGTACAGAGTGTCTTGACACTAGGTACTTTCTGTCTACCCTGCTATGCGGGATAAAAGCGTGAAGCTGAAAAAAAAAAAATAAATATAATCACTCCTAAGTATAAAATCGAACCCACAACCAATCGCGTTTACAGTCAGACGCTGTCAAACTGCGCCGCGAGCGGCCTCTAAATGTGTATATATTTTTTAATTCCAGATGAAAGTATAGAAGATACAGAACCCAACACTATATCTTTAAGGCGAGTAATTGCAGTGCGGGATGTTAACGACAACGCCCCGGTATTCCACAATAGGCCGTATATAGTTAATATTAGTGAGGCTTTGCCTGTGGGCAGCGAGATTGAGGTGAGTTTAATTATAATTACGTAATTCGGGTGTAAATGTGGGTTCTGGGTTCAAATCTGAATTAGGGAAATGATTGCATATGAGAAATCTATAGGATTTGAAAAAAAATACTGATAAATTATTCAAGATTAGATTGGCCAAATATAAATAGTAACAATTTTTTTCACAATAAGGAACTCCGTTTTAAATATATCTTCAATCATACTAAATATCCATATTATTATTAGAAATTATACATTGTATTTAGAAAATATATAGTAATTATATATTATTATATAGCGAAAGGGATGTACAAAGAAGCAAGTGTCTTGATACTTCGCTCTCCGCTTTACCTTTGAATACGTCATGGAGTGTTGAGTGATAGCGCTCAATGTCGATCATTTTTACCTGAAAATAAAAATAGGAAAATAATTTAAATATAACAATTCCAGTCGTGGCGCAGCGTCTGTTTGTAAACGCGATCGGTTGTGGGTTCGATCCCCACTTGAGGGAGTGATTATATTTAAATTATTTTCACTTCCTTGCTCTGGTAAAGGCAAAGTGCGGCGTTGAGTTCCACCACTCAACACGCAATGTCTCGAATTCGGTGAAAAGCGAAGTACGGAGTGTCTTGACACTAGGTGCTTTCTGTCTACCCTGCTATGCGAGATAAAAAGCGTGAGGCTAAATATAAAAAAAATCCACCAAACGGAATGGAACCTACAAACATTGCGTTTACAGTCAATCTCTGTTTCAACTGCGCCATTCTGGCCTCTAAGATGCCGAGACACGATCACGGGAGCAGTGCAATGTGTCGCATTCTGCTGTTATTTTAGTATTATAATATATGTAAATATAATTCTAAGATTTACGTATTATAAACGAATGCATCGTCTTATAAATGGCAAGGTTAGATATTAAAAAAAAAAATTTTGTTTACTGATTTTTTTTAGCCTCACGCTTTTATCCCGCATAGCAGGGTATACAGAAAGTACATAGTGTCAAGACACTCTGTACCTCGGTTTCCACTGAAATCAGAGACATTGCGTGTTGAGTGGTGGAACTCAACGCCGCACTTTGTCTTACCAGAGCGAAGAAGTGTAAATAATTTAAATATAATCGCTCCCCCGCGTGGGGATCGGACCCACAACCGATCGCGTTACAGTCAGACAGCGTCTTTATTTTAATATACCTACATATATTTTGTTTGTTCACAGGTCACCCCAAACATTATAGTAACAGATTTAGATGAAGGCGAAAACGCTAATATACAGATAACTTGTTTAAGTAATGAAAGGGGCAGTGATGCTGAGGCGTGCTCTACCTTTAGAATTGTTACTGAAATGGTAATTTTTTATATTACACTAGCTGTGGATTCTTATTTTTATAAATCTAAAATAAGAGAAAACCAAGTCACTTCTTATTATATTAGCTATCTGTCAGTTGAGTTCTGTCAAAATAGGACAGCTTTTCCAGAGATTAGTCGGATCAAACAAACGTACAGATAGATAGACAGATAAAATTAGTAAAAAAATGTTGTTTTAGTTTAGTATATAGTATATTACCTTGTAAACATACATTTGTGTGGAGTTTACGAACAAATATCAATAGAACTATTTTTGGTTTTAATATTTTTTGCTTTCGCGGATTTTAGCTTCGCCTTCCGCCCGTTTTGAAATAGAAAATAAATAATTTAAAT
The DNA here is from genome assembly GCA_032432895.1 of Dryadula phaetusa. NCBI lineage: Eukaryota > Metazoa > Arthropoda > Insecta > Lepidoptera > Nymphalidae > Dryadula > Dryadula phaetusa. Next base: position 930,353 of record JAOYRS010000031.1, read on the forward strand.
ATAATCACACCCTTGAGTAGGAATCGAACCCATAACTTTTTAATTTTGCTCATTACCGTATAGGCCGTACAGTCGATCAGTCGCAGTGTGTCAGCGACAGATTGACCGTAAACGGGGGATCGATTATATTTAGATTATTGTCATTTCCTTGGTCCGATATAACGCCGTGCGACGTTGAGTTCCGCCATTCGACCCGATATATAATGTGTCGGTGCGCGCAGCTGACGCCGCACAAGTACCGCGCGCGCGTGTTCGTGGCGGCGGCGCTGGACTACGAGGCGCGCGCCGCGTACGTGGCGGCGCTGGAGGCGCGCGACGCGGGCCTCGCGCCGCGCCGCGCCGCCGCCGCGCTGGCGCTGGCGCTGCGCGACGTGCAGGACCAGCCGCCGCTGTTCCTCAACGCGCCCTACTCCGCGCCCGCCGCGGAGAACACGCCGCCGGTCAGTAAATGCTACGTACAATATGGAAACTTTATTTTACGCTCGTGTATATAAATGTTTTAGGCAATTAATTTGATTTGAAATCCGCAAATAAATACTTGTTGTATCTTACCATAAAATTACACGTGTTATCCGTAATAACAGGATAATCAAAGAGAATAATTTGAGTATTCAAATTCCCCTTAATGGGAATCGAATCCAGGACCAATCACGGTAACACACAAACGCGTGTGTGCATTTGTGTGTGAGCGAAATGAGCTTTTCATAAAGCAAAGTATGTTACACACAAAAATTATCGATATATAGTATATATTTTCTTAACTAAATATATTTTAATACTGTTTCCATACATTTTTGACACAGAACACAAGCATCATGGAGATAATCGCCAAAGACGGCGACACGGCGAACCCCCGACCAGTCTTGTTGACCCTCGAAGGTGACACCGCCCAGTACTTTAAACTAGTGCCTGAAAAACCAATAGGTCGCGCTACACTGGTCACTACAGATACACCATTGGACAGAGAAAGCGATATCGTTGTACAGAACGGCGGCGTTTATAATTTATTCGTTAAGGTACTTAGAATTCTTAATTAGAAAAAAGTACTAAATATAGATTTTTTTGGCTTTTTAACGCTTTCCTTTGAACGCTTTCTGCACGAAAACGAGAATCGCGTGTCGAGCTAAACACCGCGCTTTGTCTCGATAGAGCAGAGAAATTAAAATATATGTTCAATATAATTATCCCCTCGAGTGGGAATCGAACCCACAACCGATCATATTTAGAGTCATTTCAAAATCCATTACACCTACTATAAACTCTGAAACAAAATAACTAACTTTATAACTGAAAAATTCAAATATGTCAAGAATTTGCTTAAATTAAGTCACAGATCTTTAGTTCCCAGCCACTTAATAATAATTATATGTAAATCAAAAATAAATAAAGAAAAAAAAGTATGAACGCAGTCTGTTGTGCATTAAATTTTAATATTATAACATTTATTATTAAATTCTGAATTCCAGGCGACGGAGCTAATCAACAACGAAGTGCCTTCCGACTACACAGTGGTGCCCATCACCATAGTGGTCACCGACGTGGACGACCACGCGCCCTCCTTCAACGAGCCCTCCTTCTCCCTCACCGTGCCCGAGAACATCGAGCAGGGCAGCCCCCTGCCGGGGCTGGCCATGTACGTGGACGACCCCGACCTGGGGCAGAACGGTCACTACAATTTGTCTTTGCGAGACGTTTTCAACTCGGAGGGAGTCTTCGCCATCAGCACCGACCACGGCGAGGGTCGTACCCCGATCGGCGTGAAGGTTAACAACTCGTCCAAACTGGACTACGACGTCGACGACGAGGACCAGAGGCTGTTCGTGTTCGACGTGGTGGCGTCAGTGGGCGGCGAGCAGAAGTCGTCCACGCGCGTCACCGTCAAGCTGCTGGACATGAACGACAACGCCCCCGTGTTCGATCTGCCCCAGTATAAGTTCGACGTTCTGGAGAATTCCAAAATTGGAACACATATTGGCAACATAACGGCCAAGGACAGGGATTATGGTGTTTTCGGTGAAATCGAATACTCGCTGGCCGGTTTCGGGTCCAATATGTTCGGAGTCGACAAGGTCGGTGGAGGGTTGTACGTGGCTGGCAATCTGGATTATGAAGTACAGAAAAGCTACAGCTTGACAATGCTAGCCAAAGATGGCGGCGGAAAGGGCACCGGTGTCAGTGTGTTTGTCGATGTGCTGGATGTGAACGACAATGCCCCAATTTTCGAGCTGCCGGAGTACAGTCGCACCATTCGGGATGGAGCCACGAGTTTTGAGCCGCAGCTTATTGTGCGGGTGAGTGCTAGTTATATCATTGGAAAATATATTTTATTCTATACAAAATGTCTTATTATATAACAAAAATAATATTATTTTATTTAATTTTTTTGAATAGCTTATGATATGGTGAAAAAAAAAACATATTCAATTACAAGCAAATATGATTTTTTACTATTTTTAAAATGTTATCTAATATTTAAGATAAGTTACGATTTTGAGAAAACTAATAATTATTAAAACGCAGCGGAATTCGAACCCGCGCTTCTACCTTCCTGTCCTCTTCTAAGCCACACGTTCTATATTAAAATTCATATCAGCTTGTTACTTAAACTTATTTATGTTCTTAAAATATGCTTCTTCTGATATTAACCGAAGGCTTAAAAAATATATACAAATATAATAGATACATATATATATGCAAATGTTATCTTTCTCTTAATACATTAGTCGGAGAGATTTTTTTATAAAGGCAGTCGGTTCTCTATTTTACGTCCAATTTTGAGATTCTGTCGTAAAACTGCGGAACTTAACGCTCCGCTTTGGCTTACTAAAACGAGTCAAGGAAAATAACCTTAAAATTAATATATATTTTTTAAATGAAACTATATTAATCGCGTATATTTTGGATTGGAAGAAATATTACATTTCATGGCTCACTTTTAGGCTTAAATATGGTTTTGATAGAAGCTCTTCTTAAGATGTTGCCAATCCTGTCTGTAACTCCCTTCACAAACGGTAGAAGTGCTGGCTGTCTCTCCACTGTGGGTGGCTTGTTGGTCTTCATACAACGCTCTTCCACCTGGGACCCACTTATTAAAAATTTAAAGTCTCAAATCCACCACACCAGAGACAAAGATACAGTGAGCTCATTCTGCAAGAATCCAGGGCAGTACGCGAGGCAATTAAGAAACAGATGGCGGTAGTTTGATATAATTAATTTTTTGTATCAACTGACAGACGAATGCCACCTCAGTCTACCCGCAAGTGTGACCACAGACTACTGTAAAGTGTTCCAAACGTGGTGTCGAAAATGTATTTTCGAATACCAAAATATACGCGATTAATCCGGTTAAAATAGTTTCATTTAAAATGTATAAAAATCGCGAAATTCAAACATCTTATTATTGATTTGACGGTCGTAGAGCAGGGGACAGCGTCTGACTGTAAACGCGATAGGTTTCGATTCCCACTCGGGGAAGTGATTATATTTAAATTATCATCATTTCCTCTGGTAAGGCAAAGTGCGGCGTTCGGTGGAAAGCGAAGTACAGTGTCTTGACACTACTTTCTGTCTACCCTGAGATGAGGGATAAAAGCGTGAAGCTAAAATAAATCTTCCATTTTACAGGCCAGTGACGGAGACGGCCCCACTCAAGGCGGTGGCAGGGTAAAGTATTCCCTGGAATGGGACAACGTGATGGGGCACATCGGGGAGATGGGAGACTTGATGGGAAAAATCGGGGAGGTGGGGCCGGACGGGGAGGAGGGGAAGGCGAGTGGGGTGTTCGAAGTGGACGAAAGTAGTGGGGAAGTGCGGATTTTACGTCGGGTCGCGGCTACTGACACACCGCGGGGCATATACGAACTGTTGCTAAGAGCCACCGATTATGGTAGGTTTTATTGTTTACTTTAAAACATATAAATGTTTAAAATTTGAATTAAATTAATAATTGTAATAAAGTTACCGATTTTATAAAAGGATTTCATTTATTTATGCTTTTAATTCATTTAAATATACTGTATGTCGTGTTGCCTTAGCAACTTATTTTATTAATTTAATATATATACATATATATATATATATATATATATATATATATATATATATATATATATATATATATATATATATATATATTCATTGTATCTATTTGGCTACATATATAGCCAAATTTCATAGTCTGTTCGCGTATTTTCGTAAAAAAATGAGTACAAAAATAAAAACACGATTATTAGAATTATTGCGTTCATATTCAAAGTAAATTATGATATAAATTATAATAAAGAAAGATAAGTAAAATTATTTAATTACAAATCAACACACTCAAACGTATTAATAATAATATATATAAAATTACATTAAACAGGAAAACCTCCTTTATACAACGAAACTAAAGTATATATACGAGTGGGAGTTCCCGGGAATCAACGACCAGTGTTCAAAGGAAACTACCACCAGTACAAACAAACCAGCCCCACCCACCCCACTTCCCCCATCAACCCCACGAGCTACAAGGCGAGCGTACGTGAGGACGTACCGGCCGGTCATAACGTTACTACTGTAGTGGCGAACGATCCTGATGGCTTGGACGAGCTGCTTAAATATCATATAGTTAGCGGCGCTAAGGATAATTTTGTTATAAATGAAAAGTAAGTCCTTTATGATTTCTTTTAACTATATATTGGGCTAAATTAAATTGGCCATAGGCGACGATCACTTACCATCGGATGACCGTCTTGTCTATGAATACCAAAATATACGCAATTAATCCGTTTAAAATAGTTTCATTTGAAATGTGCAAAAATCTCGAAAATCTAAGTAAATATAATAAAAAACAATATTTAAAAATATAATTTTTGAAGACAAAATAGTATTAATTATTTTTTATAAATTCAACTTATGGTAGATAAATGAAATTTATAAGGAAATTGTTGGTTTTCGAAATTTCGATGGTGCTTAAATAAGTTTGATCTTTGAAAAGTAATTATACTTTTTTTTCCATTCCAATTTTCCTAAAGGACAAAGTCTTTAACACTTAATTGTCCAAGGATTCTACTTCAGATGAAATGTACAAAAAATTTTTATATAAATGCCTACATTATGTTATTTTATCTTTTAAATATTCTTAACAAATCCAGAATAAGACAGTTTAAAACATAAAATCCTGCAGATTTTACTCTCTGAAGTCAGTTTCATGAAATCACTATCAGTATATAATGTCACTACAAAAGTTTTTCTTACCTTCTAGAACGGGGCTAATAACAGTATCGAACGACGCCAACCTCGATCGAGATTCGAACCCGGATCATTACGAAATAATAGTGTCGGCGGTCGACAGCGGAACACCAGTACCGGAGACCGCGACGACTACCGTTTTCATAACAGTGGAAGACGTTAACGATAAACCGCCTAAATTCAACCACACGGAAACAATCACATATATATCGGAAATGACCAAGAAAGACGAATTCGTAACCAAATTGACCGCTCACGATACAGATTTAAATTCAAAACTTAAATACAGTCTTGTGTCCATTAAAGCCTTCTCCAAAGCCGGCGTCCAATTAAAAGAAAACTCCAATTATAATTACAAAACCATTTTCAAAATCAACGAGGACTCCGGCGAGATTACCGTCAACGGCACCTTGGATTACGGCCAGGCGTCGATTGTCATTTTGACAGCTAAAGTGACAGACGTCAACGCGCAGATAAACAGGGACGAGCAGTCCGACGTGGCGGAGTACACAGTGTACGTACAGCCGTATGCGGATAAGAATCCACAATTCACCAACGCCGGCTGGACGCCTTCGAATCCGGTCATTCATCACAAAGTTAAAGAGGAACAGCCGATCGGGAGCACTGTGTTGGTTCTGATGGCGGAAGACCCGACTTCCGGCCACGTGGTCTCCAATTTCAAAGTGATCTCTTCAGAAAGTGGCCTCCTGCAAGTGGATCCGTCGAGTGGGCAAGTGGTGTTGACAGCACATTTGGATTACGAGGTATTGGCGAGCCCGAACCTGACGGCGACCGTACAGGCGACGAGCAACGACGGGAGCAAACACAGCGTGGCGAGAGTTGTCATTGAAGTTGTTAATATTAATGACAATTCACCGGTTTTTGAAAAAGAGGTGAATATTTCTTTTTAACTAGATTCAAATCAGTGGTCAGATACGACTTAGTGTCAAGACACTCCGTCGATTGCTTTCCGCTCGAAATCGACATATGGCGTTGACATAAAAAAAAATAATGTCGCCTTTTTCGTATTTTCTTATAACGTAGGAGTTTAGTGACATCCTTTCTATATACACGGTGTATTTAAAAACAAAAATAACGTATAAGCTGTACAATTTTCACTTTACACATCTAGTAATTTTAGCTGTGTGTTATCTAGTTTATTATTTTAAAGTGTTATTCCACACTTAGGTATAGAGAACATTTTTGAAAAAACTTATAGAAATTTGAACGCAGCGGGATTCGAACCCGCGCCTCTTGGAAACCGTTCAAATTTTTATACGTCTTTTTTTTTCAAAATTATGTGTTATCTATCAGTCATATATTGGGTTGAAGGAACAGTTCTGTCGTATTTTAAAGAAAATATTTAAATTAATTTATAAACAAATATGTGTTTAAGATTGATTGATTTAATAATAATTTTATTAAAAAAAACGCATAAAAAATTGTACGCAGCGGGATTCAAACCCGCGCCTCTTATACACCGTCCAAGAGCTGTAACCGCTGAGCCTACATCCGTCTGCGTCGAAACTGTTATACGTTTGTTAGAACTTGTTAGCTAGTTAGCATCTCTGTAGAAAGATTATTTTACAAATTTATACGTTCTAGAGGTTATCTCTAAGAAAATGTTTTCTAATGTTTAATGTGGAAAAACACGTTAAAATATTGACCAATTATACACGCTCTGCAATTTATTACAGCTCGTAGCCATATTTAATGTCATCTGTGAATTATTTACTGGCATTATCTTTATCTACTGAAATGTTTTACACCTTAAATATTACAAATAAGCTAACTGTAAAAAAACTGTAAAAGAGAGGAGTGTCTTGACACTAGATACTTCCTGTCTACTTTATTATGCGGAATAAAAGTGTGAAGCTAAAAAAATAGAACAGAACTTTCCCTTCAACGTAGTACTTATATATACATAATTATATTAATTATAAATAATTTATTAAAATTCCAACAGCTATACAAAACAAGCGTACTAGAATCAAGTCAGTACCCCGAAGAGATAATACGCGTAACCGCACACGACTCGGACGCGGTGCTCACGCCCGAAGACAAAGCGCGTGGGTTTAACGCCGTGCGGTACACATTGAGAGGGGACTATTCGGAACTGTTACAAGTGGACCCTATCACCGGCGTTGTTACTGTAAGTCATGTTATTTTTACATTATTTCAATGAATATAGCACTGAAAATTAAGGCATTGTGTGTAATTACGTAATTCAACGCTGCGCTTAAATATTCTGAATGGGAATCGAACTATAGCGTTGCACAACTAAGGTAACTAAATTAGAACAAATTCTTTTGTATAGTTGTTTATTGGTACGGGAATCAAATCCGATTTTGAAAAATAATTTCCTCTCAAACGATAATTAGTGAAATTCATCAAAAAAAGTACTTATCGTATAAATAGACTTAGGAGGTAAAATGAATTTAAGTCCTGCGTAACAATTTTCTATGTTAACATTTACTATTTTTAAAGTGTTATTCCACATTTAGGATTAGAAAACATTTTAGAAAAAACGTATAAAAATTTGAACGTAGCGGGATTCGAACCCGCGCCTCTTGGATACCGTTGAACGCTTGGCTTAGCGGTCGGAGCGCTTGGACGGTCTTTCCGCCGAGATAAACCAACGGACAGAATTTATTTATTAATAGATACATAGGAGCCGGTTGTGGCGCAGTAGGACAGCGTCTGAGTGTAAATGCGATCGGTTGTGGTTTCGATCCCCACTCGGGGGAGTGATTAAATTTATATAATTTCCACTTCCTAGCTCTGGTAAGACCAAATGCAGCGTTGTGTTCCACCATGCAACACGCAATGTTTCGTATTAGGTGCAAAGTGAAGTACGGAGTGTCTTGACTCTATGTACTTTCTGTCTACCCTGCTGTGCGGGATAAAAGCGTGAAGCTAAAAAAAATAACATACATAGAAGTTATCACCAGGTGGTAAAATTGGACACCAAGTATCCACAGGTTCGTACCCGCACATAAAACACAGACTATCAACACGTCTAACGGGAGTAGACGGCTGTGGTCGCATAATACCGACGTGGTGTATCTGTGTGTAATAGAGAAGGAATGTACGCATGAAGTACACACACTACATCAGGTATATTTTTTGTTAGAGAAAATAATTGAACACATTTCATCTCTTCGGGAGGCTCACTCCACTATCCGGTCCGCAGTGCACGTTCACAAAGGTGTAGACTGGTTTGGAAATAGTGTTGTAGGGAGGAGCTTGGAATATTACCTAGGATTTGCAATACTTGCCGTGTAGGCTTGAGAGCCCAAAGGGGCCCAGCATATTAAAGACAATGCTCGCCTTTGCTGGTCGAGCTCTTATCTTAATCTAACTAATAATAAATAAAAAAACCACAAGCCATTTTGTTAAAATACACCCATATAAAACGTTTATTTCTCCAACCTTATCTACAGGTAGCACAAAACAAATCACTAGACCGCGAAAGACAATCAGTGGTGCGTGTGGAGGTGGAGGCGTGTGACGGAGGGGCCCTCGGCGGAGGTGAGGCGGCGGGAGGAGGGGGAGGAAGGTGTTCGAGAGCCACTCTGTTGATTGACGTATTGGACGTGAATGATAACGCGCCGGTGTTCGATAAGGACGTGTATACTGGTATGTATTTGTCGACAGTGGGGAAAAAGGATTTTTTGTGTGTTTTTGTTTGTCTATATTGTTATTGATATACTAATGTGAATATTTTTAAAAATCTATGTAGAATTTTTGTGTGTGTTAAAATATTTTGTGTAATAAATCGAAAATCTTATAAAAAAATAAAATTTCCATGACAAATAATACTTAAAATAGCATTTAAACTCCGGTTGTGGGTTCGATTCCCACTCGGGGGTGTTCACTGCAACATGCAACCTTCCCGTCGCAGCGTGTCAATTCCAAACGGCGCTTCTGTTCCCGCAGCGGTGGTCCCGGAGAGCACGGCCGCGGGCGCGCGCGCGCTGCAGCTGCGGGCGCGCGACCCCGACGAGGGGCTGGCCGCAGACGTGCGCTACCGCCTGCTGGACGACGGCGACGCGCGCGGTGCGTCGCGGCACTTCCCGGCTTAAAATACACTTTGCTTGGAACTGGCTTTCAACTCATTATTAATCATATTAGAACAGAGTTACATGTTCGTAAATTAACCTTCCGGTCGTGGCGCAGTGTGACAGCGTCTGACCGTAAACGCGACCGGTTGTGGGTTCGATCCCCACTGTGGAGTGATTATATTTGAATTATTTTTACTTCAAAATTAATTATTTTTACTTGTAAATGACAAAATGCGGCGTTGAGTTCCACCACCCAACATGTTATGTCTCGACTTCAGTGAAAAACGAAGAAGTCTTGACATTTAGTATTTTCTGATTGCCCTGCTATGCGGGATAAAAGCGTGAAGGTAGAAATTATACTTAAAGTACCGAAATGATCAAGCAGAAGAATTAAAATTATATTTAATAGGAATCAATTCTAAAATACATAAACAACGTTTCCTCAACGTGAGGAGACTCGCGTTACCATTCTACTATGAGTGTTGATGAGGCGCTAACTTGTACGGGACTCGTGCCATGAGCCTACTTTACTAGCTTTTATTCAACTTGATATATGTCTGTATGTGAAAATGCCATTTAATAATATGGAATTGAATATAATAAAAAATAATGGTTTTTTAGTTTTATTTACATAAGAAATAATATTAGGGACTTTGTTTTAGAATTATCCTCAAGTTTTTTGAATATATATTATAATTTTCCACATGAAATATTTTGTATAATTAAGAAAGATATTTACTATTTTTAAAATGTTATTCCATACTTAGGATTAGAAAATTTTTATACGTTTTATCTAAAATTAAGAAAGATACCAATTTAGAGTTATTATCAACTCCAAGAATTAAAGCTAATAAAGTATTTTTTTATTACATTTGCCAATAATCTAAACCGTGCAAACCCCAGGACTCTTCACCCTCGACCCGGACACGGGGCTCCTGAGCACCCTGCGCGAGCTGACGGGGCGCGGCCGCACGGAGCCCTACCGGCTGCTGGCGGAGGCGCATGACGGGCTGCACTCCGGCGTGACGTCACTGCTGCTGTACGTGGGAGACGTCAGCGCCAACGACGGAGTGCCCAGCTTCGTGGCGCCCGCCGTGGGGGAGGTCATCAGTGTGAGCGAGGTGGCTGGCTGTTAGCTGTCACGTTTGTGACGTTGAATAACAATCATTAGTTAAATCATCAACAGCAGGGTAGTTAGAGACAACCTAGTGTCAAGACTCTCCGTCGCTTTCTGGCTGAAATAGAGACCACGCAGTATCTCGATAGTGCAGTGCGGAGAAATGAAGATGAACGTTTATTATAATCATTCTTCTGAACGGGAATCGAACCTTCAATCTGTATTGTGTATCCGTCTGTCAGGGGCGCAGTGCATGTTTAAATGAAGCTTTATTTATGTATATTTTTACTAAAACGTAAAATTGTAATTGGATGAGGTGTCTTGAACTCTGACTACCCTACTATGCGGGATAAAGCGTAAAAGCGCTGAAAATTTAAAAACTGAGCTATAACATTTGACTTTATTCTCATATTCTGATACAAATAATTGGCCACGTCTAACAAAAAAAATTTTTCTATGTTTTATTTATATTCATTAGAAAACAATCGTATATTTTAAATAACCTCGTATTTTACAATTTTTTGTCATACGGCTTTTGAGAAGTGTTTAAACCGGCCATTTGTCCACCTCCGAGGACGCGCCCGTCGGCACGTCGGTGTGCCGCGTGGTGGCCAGCGACCCCGACGACCCCGCGCTGCCGGCGGGGCAGCTGCTGTACGCCATACAGCCGGGCAATGAGGACGCGGAGGTTTTCGCCATCGGTGAGGGCTTTTGTGTGTACTTCCTCGTTTTAATGTTTTTTCAATACTTTGAAAATGGAAACAACTGGTATTGTCCAAGAGTTTTATTTAAATGAGCTACTTTTAATTAGAATTGTTAATATATAATGTTTCTTATTATTATATTCTGAAAGATGAAAAAATATTTTGAAAAGTTCTAAAGGGAATTAATTGAAAGGTTTTTAGCTATTGATATCACAGGGAACAGTTATGTTATATTACATGAATGTGGAACAGGATGTCATGCAAGGGAGCTAAGAATTCTATGGCATTTTCAATAACCAGTCAACTTACTTACTAATATGGCCACGGTTAATGTTGAAGACGGCTTTTTGGAACGTGCCACTAAATATTACATATGAAATGAGTGATTATTGTATACACTGTATAGTTGTCGTGTCACGCGTTATCTTCTCGGAGTGGTCAAGGACAAGGAGGCGTTAAACGCTGCGGCTGTCGCACACGTGGCACTGCACCTTTTAGAGCAGTTGCCTCTCCTCGTAGACTGCAACACTTTCTCACTATATCGACAAACACTGTGCTTGCAAACACCCTCTTACTACCAATTCTCGATTACGCCGACAATTGCTATCTCGACGTCGGAGATGAGCATTTAAGTAACCTTGAGTGACTCCAAAATTTTTGTATACGGTCTATATTTGGCCTCCGCAAATGTGAGCACATTTCCCACTTCCGCAAGAAACTCAAGTGGCTTCCTACGAGACTTTCTTAAGACTGTGTTCTTTTTAATCCTTCAACTGCCTTTTACCTAAAAAGCAGTTTCAGCTTCTAGGCGACTCACACTGTCGTTCTCTCCGAGCCAATGAAAATGTAGTTCTCAAAATCCCTCCTCATTTCACTCCCTTCTTTTCTAACTCCTTCGCGGTCCAGGCTGCTCCACTTTGGAACTCCCTTCCCATCTACATAAGAAATGCTAAGATTTTAAATAGTTGTAAGTCCCCGGTGAAAGCACATTACTTAACTGAATAATTCCATATGTACTAATTTTTGTTTCCACTAGGTATGCAAGTGTATTTTTAGGTATGGATATATATAGTACATATTGCCAACAGACGCGCGCACGGGCGTGCTGCGCACGCGGCGCGCGCTGGACCGCGAGCGGCGCGCCGCGTACACGCTGGTGGTGAGCGCGCAGGACGCGGGCGCGCCGCCGCAGCGCGCCGCGCGCGTGCTGGCGCTGCGCGTGGCCGACGCGGACGACCACCGCCCGCGCTTCGCCAGGGCCCTGGTGAGGCGCTCGGACGAGCGTTGCCTTTGGTCGCTTTCCTCGCTCGCTCAAGTCGCAGTGTCGTGACGATGTTCTCTCGCTTCAGGACGACCCGCCGCTGCTGATGACTACGGAGGAGGAGGTTCCCGTGGGGACGGTGATAGGGACGCTGGAGGCCGTCGATGAGGATATCGACGAGAATGCTGAAATCGATTACGCCATCACAGGTTTTTTTATGTTTTAAATGTTATTCTACACTTACAATGAAAACATCGTTTTTGAGGAAAACGTATAAAAATAATCATTTTAGAAAACAAATTGCTATTTATTGTAATATTTACTATTTTTACGTATATAATGTAAAAAACGCTATAGTATCACAGACGGAACCATTGGATTGGTTGTGGGTTCGATTCCCACTCGGACAAATGATTATATAATATATGAAATTTACTTTGATTTCATACAGAAGTAAGACAAAGAACTTACTAAAAACATTTATTTCCAGCGGGAAATGAACTGGAACTCATCAGGGTACAACGGACGAACGACAGTAAGGCACAAATCATTGCAAACTCCAGGATAGACAGAGAGGCTATATCCCGCCTGCTGTTGACTTTAAAGTGTTTCAAATACAAGACTGTACCGAAACTGAGCAAATCTTATAATAGATTGGTAAGTATATATAATGTTTACTCATTTTTTAGCTTCACGCTTTAATCCCTCATAGGCATATATCCCGGGTAGCCAGAAAGTACCGAATCGCCGCACTTTGTCTTGCCAGAGCGAGAAAGTGAATATATCTTGTATATAATCACTCCCTTAAGTGGGAATCGAATCCATAACCGATCGCGTTTACAGTCAGACGCTAACATAAAATTAATAATATACATTCTACCGGGTTATTTATTATTTTTATAGGTCACATGTAACTATGCTATTTAAGACACCTTTTACATCTATAAAATTAAATAAAATTGGAATGTCTGTCTGTTATATTAAAATAACCATGCGTATGATATGGATGAACGGCTGTACTGGTTTCGAAAAGAATTTCACTGGGAGATAGCTGATGTAACAAAGAGTAACTTAATCCTAGAGTTATAAAACGGTAGTGATTTTGAAATCCACGCAGACATAAAAATAACTATTTCTGTTGGAAACCTACAGAAAACAATAGTAAACCAAGAAATATTTTAGGACCCGAGCGAAATCCAGCTGCTCATCAAAGTGGTCGACATCGACGACCATCTGCCGCAGTTCGGCAGCAGCAGCGTGACCGTCGGCGTCCGCCTCAACGTGCCCGTGGACACGCTCGTGGCGACCGTCAGAGCCACCGACGAGGACCCCGGCGCGTCGCCCGTGGAGTACTCCATCGGGAACATGACGTTCGAGTCGCCGATCAAGTCCAAGTCCATCAGCAACTTGACCGACGTCATCGTGCTCAACGGCACGAATGGGGAGCTGAAAATCATGAAGAACTTGATACATTACGCCGATGGCACGTTTTGGTGAGAATTTCTTTTAGCAGTTCCACGTGTTCGCATAGCAGCGTGGTCGGAGACGGCCCAGTGTCGAGACACTCCGTTGACTGCTTTCCGCACTAAATCGAGACTGTGCATATTCGGCGTAAATTAGATATTAAATTTATTTACACCATGTAATTAGGCTATAGTGTATTGAAATGTTCTAAATAATCTTTCATATATTCGTAAGTAACGTTTTGATTGTTATAAAGTAACTTTTAAAACAAGGTGCTTTAGCTAATAAAAAACGGGTTTTCAAAAGGTCTAAAATTCTAGATTTTATAATTTTAAAATATATATTACATTGTATATATGAGCTTCACCAACAAAAATCTTCACTCCGTTGACTGCTTCTTGCCCGAAATCGAGAAATTGTAAGCTGAGTGGCGAACTAAACTCCTACCAGAGGAGAGAAACACAAATACATTTTAAATATAATCACTCCCTCGCGTGGGAATTGAACCCACGGTCAATCGCGCTTAGAATCAGACGCTGTCCCACTGCGCTTCGAGCCCTCCATATTATTATATTAACATATGGCAGAGACAAAACCGCCGAATGATAGTGATGGAATTTCATATATAGATACTTGAAAGTCTTGGGATAAACACAGGCTGAAAACATGATTTTATCTAATTTTTTCTTTAATTTTTTAAGAAATTTCATAGTTTCATGAAAAAGCCTAAATTAGGCTCTCTACACACGTATGCATGACCTGATCAATTAATTTTTTTTCAATATTAATAAATTGCTTGATAATTTTAATTGAATGAACAATCCGAATATCTGTGGACGAAGTCGCGGGCATAAGTTGGTAAAATAAATATATAATTGAAATTAAATTGTATTCCAGGCTGACCATCAGAGCTAGCAACTCCAATGACACAGATCGACACAGCGCCATCTTAGTGGAGGTGAGCTCGTTGAGCACATTTACAATGGGATTTATGTATCTGTTACACTACGTTGACCAAGTCAGTCAAGTGGTTGATGACTGACTGTTCGCGGAACGATCCAAATGTATATAAAAACATGACAGTCATTCCTTCGAGCCGGAATCGAACTCGTAACCAATCGCGCTTAGACAGACACTAACTTACAACACTGCGATAGTCTCATGTACTAACAATTATTATAAATAATATCTTAAAAAAAACACCACTTTCGGCCACTTGTTCATTAATACAATAATAGAGACTCCAGATGGAGCCGCTCCGAGCGCTTGGTGCCTTGAAGTAGAATCGAGGGCAATACTGAAGAAAGGGCAGCGGTGTTGTTCCCTTGTATACACGAAACAGTCTGTTAGATGAGCCCAGTACCTAGCGAAAACAAGCTAAATACCTCTGAGTAACTTTAAACTCCCAATCTCTATAAACGTGTGTTCAGCCCGCTTCTATCTTAGCCGATCACATCCCCTTACATACAAACGGAGTGAAATGTCCTTTCATACGCCAGTGCGGTGTTCGCGCACACTGAGCTTAAACTACTATAGGGGGTTCAAAACAGATTTCTGCTACTCGCATCGGCTTGTCCCTGTTATGTTCGTAATGTGACGAGCCACTCCGGCGCGGTGGCGGCCGACACACTACACACATCTACACTCACATCGACAGACGACGGCGGGGTCCGACCGCTGGGGACTGTTGGGCTCGCTTAGTCTAGTCTAGATTTTTCCAGTCGCGACTTCATGTCGTGGCTGGGTTGTGTCGCTTAGGGAAAATTACCATCCCGCCCGTACCAAGTCAAGGTCCGAGCCTCGCACGGGGCCCCCTTGCCATCGGCGACTGCCTCTCAAGTAGCTACGTCGTGCTTGCTTTTTCGCATGGACAGGGCACCCTCTTCCCTCCCCCTCCCTATTCCGACAACAGTGTGTACTGAACTCAAAAAAAAAACTTGTGCACTTCGGCGTACGACGCTCGGAGAACATCGACGGCGTCATCTCAGCATCATCTCGTAACGACTTTTAGTTTTCAAGAGGGATTTCTTCAACGAAGTGGACAAACATATAAATATACTCTTACAAAGCTTGGCTTTATCGTACTCAAATATTATTCAATATTAGATACATCCATACACACATCATGCATACATACATACATACATACATACATACATACATACATACATACATACATACATACATACATACATACATACATACATACATACATACATACATACATACATACATACATACATACATACATACATACATACATACATACATACATACATACATACATACATACATACATACATACATACATACATACATACATACATACATACATACATACATACATACATACATACATACATACATACATACATACATACATACATACATACATACATACATACATACATACATACATACATACATACATACATACATACATACATACATACATACATACATACATACATACATACATACATACATACATACATACATACATACATACATACATACATACATACATACATACATACATACATACATACATACATACATACATACATACATACATACATACATACATACATACATACATACATACATACATACATACATACATACATACATACATACATACATACATACATACATACATACATACATACATACATACATACATACATACATACATACATACATACATACATACATACATACATACATACATACATACATACATACATACATACATACATACATACATACATACATACATACATACATACATACATACATACATACATACATACATACATACATACATACATACATACATACATACATACATACATACATACATACATACATACATACATACATACATACATACATACATACATACATACATACATACATACATACATACATACATACATACATACATACATACATACATACATACATACATACATACATACATACATACATACATACATACATACATACATACATACATACATACATACATACATACATACATACATACATACATACATACATACATACATACATACATACATACATACATACATACATACATACATACATACATACATACATACATACATACATACATACATACATACATACATACATACATACATACATACATACATACATACATACATACATACATACATACATACATACATACATACATACATACATACATACATACATACATACATACATACATACATACATACATACATACATACATACATACATACATACATACATACATACATACATACATACATACATACATACATACATACATACATACATACATACATACATACATACATACATACATACATACATACATACATACATACATACATACATACATACATACATACATACATACATACATACATACATACATACATACATACATACATACATACATACATACATACACACATACATACATACATACATACATACATACACACATACATAAATACATACACACATACATACATACATACATGTTGAACTGATAACCTCCTTTCCTTGAAATTGGTTAAAACATAGATGTTTATTTCTAATTAATTTAAATATGTTTTAAATGCAACAGGTAGTGGTAGTACGCGAGCGCGACTTGCTCCGTCTGTCCGGCGTGGGCAGCTCGCCGCGCCGCACTGCAGCGCTGCGTGACGCGCTGCAAGAGTTGTTAGCGCCGCACGGTCTAAAGTTACAGCTGCACGATGTGCTTAACACGCCGGCGCATGTAGCGCTTTACGACGGCGGGGGGTGAGTATAAATAATTATTTAACATACATTTCCATGTCCAGGTCATTGGACCACTATCACCATGCGCTCTATATAAGGCTGTATTGAAATATTCAAAATTTTCACTCACTTTCTCTAAGATATAATCATAAATATTTTTTTTCTGTTGTTTAAATAAAATTGTCTGCTTCATAACGGCTTAGAAATTAGCTTCATACGTTATGCCGTCAGAATCTGAGAACTGATCGTCCCGGTCAATTTCAGTCATTTTCTTGTTAATAATATTACAAACAGCTTTCCGGAACTGGCACAAGGTGTGTAATGAAGGGTGAAGTATCTGGGAATCGAGTGCCGGATGATGACTATCTTCATGAACCAGAGGAGCTTCACGACGTGTATAACGACGATACATTCGCATGGACTAAAAATTAAATCTAAATATCTCTTATTTACGTTAGAAGTAACTTTATATTTATTCAAATTAATCAACTTCAGAAACATGTAAAAACAAAACACCAAGGTGTCATGGGTGCAGTTTTTATCTAGTCTCAAACAATTACCTTAAATAATCTTAGCGCTCGAAATATTAAAATCCCCTGCACTAAAACAGAAATAAATGGAATGAGTGACAATATTACTAGATAGGATTTCGTAAAAATTACACAATACATCGAAATGAAGACGTGTATGGGGAAAATAACAAACGAGGATGTATTAGAGACTCTTCCATGGAATACCAACCTCTGTTTTACTTTGCATTAGCACCACCTAATGCATCCATAATCAGGACAATGGTAAAGCAATCCACAACAATATCTCAGTCAATAAGATCTTTATAATTGCGATTCTTACACATTTTAAATGAAACTATTTTAACCGGATTAATCGCGTATATTTTGGTATTCGAAAATACATTTTTGGACACCTGACGTTTCGTACACTTTTCAGTAGTCTGTGGTCACAGGTAGACTGAGGTGGCATTCGTCTGTTACTATCAGATGGTGGAAAGTTGCCAACCATCATCTTTATTGAAATTGGAATGTTTCTGAGTTTCAATAGCCTCGCAGATCATTCTAGGAATATATCTACTTTCCCTAGCGAGGATATGTGGCTTATCAAACCTGATGTAGTGGTTGGACTTTTTCATTGTATGTTCACACACACACACACAGCTTATTGTAATACACGCCCATTCTTGACAATGTGTAATATGTGTTCCTTCACCCTAACCCCGATGCTCCTCTTTGTTTGACCAATGTACGGTAAGCCACAGTTTTATTACTTTCATGGGTCTCAAGCCAATTCTTGAGACCCATGAAAGTAATATTCTTCGAGCCAATAGCTCACTTTTTTATTGGGCCTAAATATAGTTTTGATGGAAGCTCTTCTTAAGATGTTACCAATCTTAGAAAACATTTTTGAAAAACTGTAAGGTTGGGATCAATTAAAGACGTCTTGTTGGTACCAGGTTCTGATTTATTCTGATCATACATACACTAAACTTACACTTGAGAAATGTCGCAGGTTACCACACTACAAAACGTATAAAAATTTGAACGCAGCGGGATTCGAACGCGCGCCTCTTGGTTACCGTCCATATCTTGGATATCGAAGAGGCGCGGGTTCGAATCCCGTTGCGTTCAAATTTTTATACGTTTTTTAAAAATGTTTTTTCTAATCCTAAGTGTGGAATAACACTTTAAAAATGAAAATATTTTACCAATCATATCTCCCAAAACTCCCTTCACCCACATATGCCAACACTACTACAGTGCTGGCTGTCTCTGCGTTGTGGTGGTTTGTTGGTTTTCATAGAATGCTAGCGGGGAATTGATGATAGATCCACCTCTGCGTGTAGTGCAGTTCACATGATCTTCTGGGCACAGGCGATACTGACAATGGCGTGTTGTACGAGTTAAGACGTTTTTGAGTTAAGGAATAGGTGGGGTGGGTCCAATTTTTTTGTCACAAGCCTGGAAGTCATTGTCTTTTAAATGTGGAAACGTACATTGTATGTGATAGTTGTTTTTACACTGTGCGTAAATCATGCAAATAGTGGCTCCGCCGCTGCTAGAATTACAATAATTTCTTTGTTAAAAATTCTGACAAATAAAAAAAGCTTTAAATAGTTTTCAAAAAGGTTAGGCTCGAGCTTAGACCAGACTGGTCGTTAGACCAAAGTCGAAAAAGTCGACCGATTTTTTAGTTAAAAAAGGAGGTCGTGTTGAACTTTCGTTTTTTTAATTAAAAACAAAGATTTATTGATACAAATGAATTACTGACACTCCGCCCCTCCCGCAGGCCGTGCTTCCAGGTGCGCACGGCCGCGGGTCGCGCGCTGCCGCCCGCCGCCACGCGCGCCGCGCTGC